>CABHPQ010001248.1:0-54279 GCA_902168405.1 Peromyscus aztecus
GTATCAATCATAGGCTAGGCCTGTAGGTTTGATGCACAGTGTTTACTGATTATAAAGTCAGGCTCCTGCTTCTGAGCCATGTGTGCCAGAGACATGGGATTCCACTTCTAGCCCTCACCTTTCAATCTCCCTTATTACCTCTTACCCCTATCCTTCTCCAGCCACTTCTCCTCTTTCATAATTGCCATGTTGACCAGGACAATAGGTCTGGCACGTCATGGAGCCCTGTGTGATCACTTCTACCTGTTAA
The DNA here is from genome assembly GCA_902168405.1 of Peromyscus aztecus. Taxonomy (NCBI): domain Eukaryota; kingdom Metazoa; phylum Chordata; class Mammalia; order Rodentia; family Cricetidae; genus Peromyscus; species Peromyscus aztecus. Next base: position 251 of record CABHPQ010001248.1, read on the forward strand.
CTTATTATTGATGCTACATACTAGAACACATTGCCCATGCAATGTGGCCTAACTCCCAGGCATGTCCCCCAGCCTCAGCCCTTGGTGTACTAGGATCTTTTGTATTCACTAAATGTCTCTCCCTCACAAAACTAATGAGACTGACAAGGTCACTGGGAGAGAACTGAACAAAACCCTTCTTGGGGACAATATGCCTAGAAAGGCAGTTGAATCTCAGTAGGTCATCTGGATCTTCACACATGTACTAAGGTGTTGTATGATATTTTGTTTGTGTTCTGACAAATAAAGCTTGCCTGGAGATCAGAGAGACAGAGCAGCCAGCCACTAGAGACTTTTTACCTCTATGAAATCTCAGATCGAATGGGGGAAGTCCTGTCTCTATGTGTCCACAGACTGAATGGGGCACTAAGATCCTGTCTCCACCCATCTTATATTCCTGTCTCCACCTCTCTAGTGCTGGGATTAAAGGCATGCACCACCACCACCTGGCTCTGTTTCTCTTTTAGACTGGTTCAATCTCCTATAGCCCAGGGTGGCCTTGAACTCCTGATCTTCCTGCTTCCTCCTCCCAAGTGCTGGGATTAAAGGTGTGAGCCACCACTGCATAGCTTCTGTGGTTAACTCATGGCTAGCTCTGTCCTCTGATCTCCAGGCAAGCTTTATTTGTCAGAACACAAACAAAATATTATACAACACAAAGGTACATCCTCGTTTTTCTCCAAGTCTTCCCTCTGCTTTAGTTTGCTTTATGGGAAGACAGTTCAGCTGCAGCAGCAGAACCATCTTGTTCATTAGGTTTAGTCCCATGTACTAAGTCCATGCACTTTTACCCACATCAAGTAAATTCCAGTGGAAATAGTAAGCAGTCCTGTGAGCTGACAGTCACTTTCTGTCCTCCTAGCGTCCCATCAACCAGCTGACAGTGCAGCTTCACCAGTGGACCAGCGAAAGCCACCAGTGAGGATGGCGGAGGTAAGGGCCTTTTCTTTCTCTGAGATAGAAAGGTTACCTCAGTGGTCCCCTTATGTTTCAGTGGGTATCACATTTTAATCATGAAACTGATCAGGTTCATCATGTGTTGTTGTTTTAAATGTGTTTTTTGCCTGCGTATGTATATTTGCACCATGTGTATACTTGGTGCCAAGCAGGGCAGAAACACCATGTGGGTGCTGGAAATCAAATCCCAGTATGAGCATGTATGTCTGTATGAGAGTATCACAAGCCCTAGAACTGGAGTTACAGACAGGTGTGAGATGTCACGTTGTTACTGGGAATTATACCCAGGTCCTCTGGAAGAGCAACCAATGCTCTTAACATCTAAGTCATCTTTCTAGCCCAGTACATCATGTATTTAAAGATCCTCATGTTGCCAGACAGTGGTGGCACACACCTTTAATCCAAGCACTCGGGAGGCAGAGCCAGGCAGATCTCTTTGAGTTCCAGGCCAGCCTGGTCTACAGAGTGAGGTCCAGGACAGGCACCAAAACTACACAGAAAAACCCTGTCTTGAAAAAAAAAACAAACAAACAAACAAAAAAGATCTTCATGTTGCTGGACACACTAAGCTCCTGACACGTCAAACTTTGGGTCATATGCTCAAATTATTTCTACCATAGTCCCTAGAAAAAAAAATCTTAGTAAAAAATATGTTTTCGTGCATTGGCTTTTTAGAGCCCATTCCATATGGTGGAATGCTTTGCTCAGCCTTGATGTGGGTTGGGGGTGGGGGTTTGTTAGTCCTGCCTCAACTGAATTTACCAGGTTTTGTTGACTCCCCATGGGAGGCCTTACCCTTTTGGAGGAGTGGATGAGGGGTGGGTCGGGGAAGGGGAAAGGGGAACGGGAGGAGGGATGGGACAGGGAACTGTGGTTGGTATGTAAAATGAAAAAAATTTTAAACAAAAAAAAGAACAACTACATTGAAAGATGAAAAAATAACAATACAAGTTTTCATAGATGTTAAGTGATATAGGTTAGGGAACCTTCAGTAGAGGCCAGACAGGTTATCCTGATCTGCCCTTGAATCAGAAAAAATTGTAAAAGGTACTAGTCTTTAGCACAAAGTATAGAGTCCCAGATCTTCTGTTACATCATCAAATAAGGAATATAATATAGTCTCCATTTCAACTATGGAAGGATCAAAGATCTTTACAAATATTACTCAACATGATCTAAATGTTAAATATTTTCTTTCATTTCAATTACAGGTGGTATATAATAAACGAAAATGTGGTATGTACTGTAGAATCACCCTCTTAAGACACAATTTAGATGAGAATTGTATAAATACTGGTTGTCTTTTGTGTGATGGACCACTGTAATATAAACTGCTTACTGATAATGAGAAATATATATATATAGTTTTATGGAAATGACATCCCAAGTAACAAGTCATGACCAGGTGTCTATGGTTGTCATGTTCAACTGTGATTCCTTTACTTATTTGAGTGATTTGTTCACCAAGTTGTGTCTAAATTTTTTCCAAAGGAAAATATCCCAACTACCTAACCCAATTTCTAGTGACAAATCAGAATACAGTTTATCTACAAAAATGTGTTCAAACTTGACCACAGCCATGCATGGTTGGGTTACATGCTTGTGTTCCTTCATAGATGAATAAACCAGAGGGTAGAGGTAGTGATGAGGCTCCTTAGCTATGCATCTCAAGAGCCACACCCCATCAAGGGCACGGTAATTCCTGTAGAAGAGTTCTGCTTTCTTGCATCTGCCTGCAATAAGGCAAATCAATAGAGATCCCAAACACTACAGTGACTGCTGTAGTGGTTAAAACTCCTATGTAGTGGCATTCAGCATGCAGCAGACAGTCACTGCTTTGAAAGGTAGAGAAACACACATGCTTATTTTTGGATGACAGAGCCCCAAAATTAAATAATGTATATGAGAGAGTAGGATGGATAGTTCCAAAATGGGTTTCTCTTAGATCTGACGTATTCCTGTAAGTTCTGGAGAAAAGTATTAACAGATTAGACAACATCAGAATGGGCACAAAGAGCCATAGAATTTAAGGACAGTGTCCACTAAGACTTCCAGTCATCATTCATTTAATGATCTGTAGTGCATCATTATTCCAGCAATACATTTAAATTTTTATTTCTTTTAAAATTATTAATATAATTTTATTAATTTTGATAAGTTTATTGACTATATTTTGTCTTATTCATCCCTCATGACTCTTACTGTTCATAGATCCTCTCTCATTTTACCTTTTCCCAAATTTTATCCTTAAAAAATAACTTGCTAGTCCATTTTGTGCTAAACATCTACTCAAACATGGAGGGGCATCCACTGACTCTGGGTTCACCTTCCAGGGACAACACCTTTAATTAAACTGTCCTTCCTTCACACAAAAGTCTTAAATTGCCAATAGCTTCTCAGTTAGGGGTGAGAAGGGCTTCTGAACCTCTCTTCCCTGCAAGCCACAGTGTTGACCTCTTTGATCTTGTACGGGTCCTGTGCAAGCAACCAACAATAAACTTTTAAAGGAGAGCTAGACTCTGAGCAACAAGGCTACTTCCTGTCATGGGTAGTTAGACTCCATGCTGCCTATTCCATTTTTGCTCTGGGGCATTTACATAGGCAGCAGGAAAGAGTGTCACTGGGCGTCATTCTATCCACATTGGTGTTGTCTGCATGCCCAGGCTCTCTCCAGTGAGCTGATGTGTTAAGTGGAGCTATTATGGAGATTGGCTTTGTACATGCCTATCGTGTCTAAAAACCCGAGTTTCATCCCAAGTAATCCATATAATGTACCCAGGACTACACAGTCTGTAATCTTTGATTTAGGTGGTAGATGCAAGAAAGTTATAAGTTCAAGACCAGTCTTTTCTAAATAGTGAATTTTAGGCCAGCCTAGGCTAAAGGCCCTTTTCACCAATAAAACAAAACAAATAATCAATGAAAAACAAAAATAAACTGAAATAGAAGAGGCCCCTATAAGATCTGTTGATGGAATGAGAGTATATAGAAACTGACTTTGCCCATAGCAGGTTGACCAAAGTTCAGAGGATAGCTACATGCCCATAAGTATGTTATTAGCATAAACTGAACTTGGTAGGTTATTTAGGGAGAATAAAAAGGACACAGAGCTAGTAAGGAGTGGAGAGATATGAATGTAATCAAGAGAGTGAGAGTGATGAATAGAGATGAATATGATCAAAATACATTTATGGAATTTTCAAAGAATCAAGTATTTTATTTAAAATTTTGATGAGGAAGCAGTGAGCAGATATGATGCACAGTCATGACTTGTGCAGCCACTTCTCTTATCTATTGGCACCCAGAGAGTAGTTACATCATGAAGCACCAGACCCCTTTTAATGTCAGGTTATATTCAGGGGTTGTACAGGGTTGGACAATTTAAAGGAACTTGTTTTTTGTCCAACCTTCATGTGACAATTTCATTTAGAACAACTTGGACTCTGAGTCATCACAGAAGACACACAAGCATAAGTCACTTCTCAGTGTGGGTACTTGATGATCAGAATCACTTGCTGAGAAGTCCCTGGCAGGATGAAGATGTTGGAGAAAGTCTGTGTTTACAATTCAGAGACCTTCTACAACTTATTTTGGAGGAAATACATAATTGGAGTCAGGAATCAAAGACAGAGCATCTATCTCTTTGGTTATATCTGTCAGGGAATTTGATTAGAGCATCATGGATATGACTAATATGGTACCCAAGGTTAAAAAGTTAGAGGAATACACAGCTCCTTACCTTTAAAACTCACTTAAAGTGATACTGTATGTCCTGCATGAGCTGTAAAATATCCTGGATAAGCAAAGAATGAAAATTAAACAACTGTTGGTCACTGTCCTGTAGCAAACTAAACACTTGCTCAGGATTCAGTCATTCTTGTCTAATTGAATTGTTTTCACATTTCACAAACATCGTAGAACACTTGTACAATCCTTGTGCTTTTCCTTATGCTTTAACATATGTTTTACACCAATAAGACTCCTGGGGGTCCTCATGAAATTTTTAGTTCCCCAGTGCAAAGGTGTGATCGCAGTGGGATTGCATGGATTTCACTGTGTCCTGATGCTCTAACTGGGATTTGAATGCTGCCTATCAGTCACCACACCAACATAACACAGTCATGTTGCTCTTCTTTCTCTATTGTCACATCTGTGCTAATTTAGACTTTCCCTACAACATCATGTGACCATAATAGACTTTATCTACATCATCATGTGATACATAATTAATTGGATGCTGACTCAGTGATCTTCCTGAAGCACCATTCTAATTTCAGTGACTTACCTGAAAATAAATAAGGAGATCAAATATACAAACACTCAACTATTCTTAGTTTCCTCTGTTTGTCTGCCATGAAGCTAACATAACTCTCCCTTTTGTGACTGCATTCCCAGTTTCTGCATTACTAAAGAAAAGGTGTATCAAAACAACTGTGATCCCACTTGATATGGATGGACCTCAAGTCATCTCCAGTACCTCCAGAGAAACATCACACATTAAAACAGAAGGTACTGAGGGAATTCAGTAATTATGTTCAATTATGTATAGTAGATGCCCTTTATGCTATGCACTATATGTAAATCTGTAGAGACATTTTGCTGTAGTTTTTAATGTGTGGATACTGTTAATTTATCTAGCTCATCTGTAGAAATACAACCACAGAATTTAAATAGGATAAATACGTTTAAAGGTTAAAGGTAACCTTTGCCTTTCATTAAGTAATCATAGGAAAGCTGAGACTTACCTTGTATGAGTGAGTATAGCTTCACCCGGGGTAGGCATGAGTGACTGAGCCACCCTCTCAGTCACTTTGTCCCAGACATGGATGATGCAGATATGGAAAGTCTCAAGAATGATCTGATTAATGTCCAGAATCTCAAGAGTGAGGATGAAATTTGAGTTAGATAAAGGCATTCATTCCTAGTCAGGTCCACTGGGAGAGGGCCCTAGGAGTAGTCATCTTAGACCTTGTGCTTGGGAGCCTAAAAGAGTGGAAGAGATCAGTAAGGACACAGAAACCTGTGAGCTTTCTATGCTTTTCCTTTTTCAAATGCATAATGGCTAACACTGGCAGGGGTGAGGGTGCTTTGCTTCTGGCTCTGTTATTTAGAGACTGTATTTCCCAGAATTCATAGACCATTCTTCCCCTGCTAGTCCCAATGCCCAAACGTTTGACTGTTGTTATAACTCACCTGGAAAGTTTTGTTAGGATTACTTTTCAAGAGGCAGTGAGTAAGGAAATGTTTACTTTGCCATAGAGTTTGAGTTTGGAGTCCATAATTGGGAAGCAGTAGATAGAGACAGAAACTTGAGGGAGACAAACCTTGCAACCAGAGCCCAGAAGCAAAGAAAAATGAATGAATGTACTCTCTTGACTTTTCTTCCTTTTATACTGTCCAGGATCCCATTCAAGGGAATGATTGTACCCACAGGGAACAAGTCTTCCCATCTAACTTAATCTAATCAAGATAAACCCCAAGGGTATGCCCGGACAACACAGATCTCATCAGTTTGACAGCTGAGCTTCAGCATCCTAGAGCCAATGAAGTGTTGTTTTCACTTTTGAGTATTAACCTGTATTGGAGCCAATTTATCTATGGGGAACAACTTTCCCTCCTCACCAGAACCCATACGTAAATGTCTTATAGTGTGATCCCAATGATGCATGAGAAACAGGTTCTCTCCCTTCTTCTCCCAGGTCTTGTAGCAGCACTTCAAGTTCCTCTCTTCCCTGTGAACCACTGCTTTACATGGACCCAACAGGGTGAAGTGGCTAAAGACCCAGAATGGCTTTTTGTTCTGTCAAAACCCCAAGGCTGCAATGTCCTGGAGTAAGGGCTCAGTGTATGACTTTAGCTCCTTTGTAGGCAGTGTTCCTCACCTCAGACTGAGATACAGGATGGCTGAGACAAGGGAAATTAGAGGTCTGACATCCATATTGGAGCCTCTGACCTATTAGATGGGGGTGTGATCTGAACTCTAGCACACACTTGGCCCCATTTCATAAATTCTTGGATCAGCCTTCAAAATTCAGAACATGGGGTTGGGAGTTCTAGTAAACTACATCAGTTCCTAGGACTAAAGGACTATAGGCACTTGGGTATCAGCTCTCTTGGCACCTATTTGGTCATAGGGTTGTGTCTGTCCTTTGTGCTGTCACCATTTGTGTCTTTCGCTCGTTATAGGCTTTCCTGACTTGTCTTCTTTAGGGGAAGGAGTTTATAATCTCAGAAATGAGTTTCCTGTGTCTTCCCTGGAGCCTCTTCATTAGGCTCGAGGCCTTTGATCCCCACAAGTGTGTTGGCTTCTCCTGCATTCTCTCATTGTTTAGCTGTGTTTGGCTCCACCATGACAGGCAGTATTTGTAGAATTAATGCATTGTGTTACTCACTGCATACCCTGGGTCTCCTGCTTGTGAGTAGTGTGTCCTACAGAGCCCCATGACCCCACCTCTAGCCTCATACACTTCGATATCCCTTCTTAGAGTTTCTTGCCTTTTATCCTTCTCCAGCAGTTTCTCCATTTCCTGAGTGCCATGTTCATTCTGCATTCTGTGCCTGGCTATCCATAGAGTCTTGGAGGTTCCCTTCCACCAATTATCTAGTTCCTGACACTGCATGCTAGAACACACTATAGCTTAACCCTCTGGCATGCTCCCACCCGCAGTCCAGATAGTTTTTTGATTTTTGTATTATCTCTAATTATCTCTTCCTCACCAAACTCACTGGACAGATAAGACCAGTGAGAGTAAAGCGTATAGAACCTTCTTAGGGACAATATACCCAGAAAGAAAGACATTCAAATCTTAGTAGTTTGTCTGGTTCAGTCCTTGATCCTTGATCTGGTGGGCAAAGCTAAAGGGCTCATGATGCCTAGCTGTATGGCGTGGATATGTGAAGAGAGAAGAAAAGGCTGAACTCAGTCAGCCAGAGGAAGTCTCATCAACAGGGCAAGACTCTGTATATTAGAAGAACAAAAAAAAACCAGAAAAGGTTGTTCCAAACCTTAGGGATTGTAAGGAAGAAGGTGAAGGAGTAACTGACATGTGGCCATCACATTGACCCTTATGAAACCCCCAGTGCTATGACACAAATTAGGGCAGTATCTTGTCCCAGACTTGACCCAACACTCCACTCTGTCTCCATTAGTAACTGAGCTGGAGGCAGCCTATCCTGTACAGAATGTCTCTTTTGAATGGGAAGACAGAAACCCCACTGAGATGCATCTCTCTTTGTAGCCTTTCCTAAATGAAGTAAAATGAAGGTGCATGACCTTGACATTGACCTTGTGAAAAAAGTCCCCACTTCTATGTGTTGTATTAGGAATTTCCTTAAAGACTTGTATCAGCTGTACAAAAATTACATGTATACTACATGGTCTAGAAATATTATGAAGTTAAGATAAAGCATACATGCATAAATTACAGGCCATTATCTATTTTACAGTTTATTTCCACAAAATATGTACAAAGTATGATAAAATATTAAACTTGATCATTATTTACACACTTACAGGCCATATATAGTGATTTCCATTTGAGAGATTTGCAAACAAAATCAACACACCATTTCAAATAGCTTTATAAGATGAACTTTGAGGTAATTAATGGCTCAGTGGGAAGAACAGTTACTAGAAAAGCAGGAGACCTGACCTTGAATCTGCTCACACACATACAAAAGCTGGACAGAGCTGTTCATACTGGTAATCCTACACTGCTGGGTGGATAGACAGGAGTATTTCTAGAGCTTACTAGCTGTCATCCTATCTCCAGAGTCTATGAGAGACCCTGTCTGAAAGAAAGGAGAAAGAGTGATAGATCAGGGTATGCTGTGCCCTCTTTTAGCTCTCATGTTTTAACTGACAGGCACCTACACACACACACACACACACACACACACACACACACACACAGGACAAAATTACCTGAAATTTGTTTTACACTACTGCAACAATCGCGTAACCAACTTCTGTTACTACTGCATTAAGGTCAAGTATTTCAAACATGTTGTAACATCCCTGGGATTCTAATCACAGAAGCTGTGGTCTTCTGTGGCTTTCTCATATATTACCCTACTTCTTATATATGCAGCATTTCAGTGGTTTACTTACCCCCTTCATTTCACCAATAAAGCTGCCAGACAACAAAAAAACTTAATATTAACAGAAAAGATTTTAGGAAGTAGAATATTCTATATGCAATTTTTACTTCATGAAAGGTCGCATTCCTAGCATCTTGAATTTTCAGGTTATTTGTACTTTGCTTAATTTAAATTCCCTTCCCCCAAAATGGAAGGGAGAAATGGTTTGGAATCCCCTTTTCCCTGAAAGCTGGGTGTGCTGTCTCAGTTGTTCGTTTGTCTTTTGCTTTTTTTTTTCCCAACTTGTCATAAACCAGAGTCATTTGGGAAGAGGAAACTTGCATTCAGAAAATGCTCCCAACATATACACCTGTAGGCAAGCCTGTGGTGCATTTTCTTCATTGATGATGGATGCGTGAGGGACCAGCTCACTGTAGGCAGTGCCACCCCTATGGTGGTGTCACTGGGTGCTATAAGAAAGCAGGCTGAATGAGCCTTGGTGAGCAAGACAGTAATTACCAAGGCCAATTCTTTCTCAGATTCAGGTGATAATTCTCTTGGACTATTTAAGTCCTTGTCACCTTCTAAGGTTTTGAACAAATTATTCAGTTCATCATTTTTTACCCCAGCAATAGTTCGTAGATGAGAAATGTCTCCAAATAATCTTTGAAAGTCATTAAGAGTCTGTAGTCTATCTCTCCTAATTTGCACCTTTTGGGGTCTAATTTTTTGTAGCTCTATTTTATATCCTAAATAATTAATAGAATCTCCTCTTTGTATCTTTTCAGGAGCAATTTGTAATCCCCAGCAAGGCAAAATTTTCTTTACTTCTTCAAACATTCTTTCTAAAGTATCTGCATTTGAGTCAGCTAGTAAAATATCATCCATATAATGATAAATTATAGATTTAGGAAATTTTTTACATATCACTTCCAATGGCTGTTGTACAAAATATTGGCACAGAGTTGGGCTATTCAACATTCCCTGTGGTTGGACCCTCCATTGAAATCTTTTAGTCGGTTGAGAATTATTGTAAGTAGGCACCGTGAAGGCAAATCTTTCTCTGTCTTTTTCTTGTACGGGTATTGAAAAGAAACAGCCTTTTAAATCAATAACTATGAGAGGCCATCCTTTTGGTAACAGAGTAGGCAAAGGAATTCCAGATTGTAGAGAGTCCATTGGCTGAATTACTTTGTTAATTGCTCTAAGGTCTGTTACCATTCTCCATTTACCAGATTTCTTTTTAATAACAAATACAGGAGAATTCCAAGGGCTGGTTGATTCTTCAATATGCTGAGCATTTAACTGTTCTTCTACCAGCTCTTCTAAAGCCTGGAGTTTCTCTGTTGTTAAAGGCCATTGCTGAACCCATACAGGCTAGTCTGTTAACCATTTTAAAGGTAGAGCTGTTGGTGTCTTTGGAAGATCATCAGTTGTTGTGCCCTGTTCTTGTATAATATGGATAGTTGGTGACCCCTCATTAGAATAATATCTTCTAATATTTCTCTCAGAAACATGTGCTAGTTTATGATTTGTTTCTGAGGTTGGAGGGATGTTAATCTGAGTATTCCATTGTTGCAACAAGTCTCGACCCCACAGGTTCATAGCTATGTTAGCCACATATGGTTTTAATTTTCCTCTCTGTCCTTCTGGACCTATACATTCGAGCCATCTTGCACTCTGTTTCACTTGAGATAATGTCCCAATTCCTAGCAGTTGAACATTTACCTCCTGAAGAGGCCAAGTTGGATGCCAAAATTCTGGTGCAATTATGGTAACGTCCGCACCTGTGTCTACCAGACTAGACAACAAAACACCATTTATTCTTATTGTTAATTTTGGTATTTGTTCATTTATAGAAGTTTGCCAAAAATTTTTCTTTATGTTTTCTCCTGAATTTTCTATTGTCTGTCTTGCATCATCCCGAGCAACATGATTTATTCCAATAGGCATGTAGTTATTTAATTGCTCGGAGTAGGGGTTTCCTCTACAACTGCAGGAAAGGTCTGAACTGGATTCACTGTGGGTGCCTGTCTGAGGCCCCTCTGGGAGTTTCCTGAAGACCAAGGCAAAGGATTACCTTGTCTGTCCCTTGTTGATGTACATTCGTTGGGCCAGTGTTTTCCCTTACCACATCTTCTGCATACTCCAGAAGGAAGGGGCATTCTGTTGACATTGTTCCTTGATGAAACATTGTTTCTAGGAATGACCTGTTTACAGTCCCTTTTCAAATGTCCTTGCTTTCCACATCCAAAACATCTAACGTTTCTCAAACCCTTTGAAATTGCCTGTCATGATAGAACTCTCATCCAGTGTCTGATGGAAGTGGATCCTGAGATCTACGGCCGAGCCCCAGGTGGAGTTCTGGGATTTCCAATCTGCAAGAGAGAGGAGGGATTGTATGAGCGAGAGATATTGAGACCATGATTGGAAAAAGCACAGGGACAAATAGCCAAACTAAAGGAAACACATAAACTGTGAACCAATGGCTGAGGAGCCCCAGGCCCTCTGGATAAGTGAGACAGTTGATTAGCTCCAACTGTTTAGGAGGCCAGGCAGTAGAGCCGGGACCTGTCCTTGGTACATGAGCTGGCTTTTTGGAGCCTCAGGCCTATGCTGAGACACTTTGCTCAGCCTTGGTGTAGGGAAAATTTCTTAATAAAGAAAAATGAAAAAAAAAGTAAAAAAAAGATAGGTTGGATCAGTGCATAATGACTTTTTCAGCCAAGCCTTCTGACCTAACTGTAGTTGAATCCCAGCACTCACATGGTGAAAGTAGAAAACCAGACCCCTGAAGAGCCCCTCTAAATTCCACCTGCACACAGAGACACATCCATGGTTTCCTCTAACCAGAATAAATGCAGTGCATATTTTGAAAGATTTATTTACTTTCATGCAGTGAAAGATTCTTTCACATTGATTTAGATTTCCATTGTCTAGAAAACCAAAAGCTCTGTTCCTCATTTCTCTTCAGTTCTTCTCTTTGCCATAATTTGTTTGCCAGCAATATAATCCACAGTTCTGGGAATGAGCAAAAAGCAAACCATGCTTAACACATTGGCTGGCTCTTAAGATTCCATTCCTCATACTGGATTGCCTTGACCAGCCTTGATACAAGGAGAAGTGCTTAGTCCCATGGCAACTTGGTGTGCCATGCTTTGTTGATACCTATAGGAGGCCTGCCTCTTTCTGAACAGAGACAGAGGAGGAGTGGATTGGAAAAAAATTAGATCAAGTCACATATGCTAGCTACATGGACTTCTATACACATCAAGCAAGGATCCCTGGAATAATTAAAAGCAATATCATGTGTTGACAAGTTACTTTCTGTCCTTTTAGTGGTACATAAAAATGCTGACATTGCATCTTCCTCAAGAGAACAGAGAGCGCCACCAGTGATGATGGTGGAGGTGAGACTTCCTTTCCTTTCTCTAATATGAAAAGTTGCTTTGTCTCCTTACCTAGTGGATATGAAATTTGATTAACAAAAGCTAGGTGCATCATGGGTTAGCTCAGGGAGAAAAGGAAATGGAATTGTACCAGCTTGCTCCTGATTGAACTAAACAAATGTTTGCAGTGTCATTTATCACAGTTTGTGTAAGAAGATGGTTTCTCCTGAAGAAAAGGTTTCCTCTTTAGATGCGTGTATAGTTTTCACTCAGAAGTTGACAGCCACCTCTGGTTCCTAAAATCTTGATGCAGTTTGATTGTGTTCCACGGAAGCAATTGTAGAAAAAGTTTCTCAATTTTAGTGTGGGGATGTTGAATGGTAAGACAGCATGAGGATTAGTGTAAATAATTGAGGCCCAGCTGTAGGAGTAATTATCTCACAGTCAGGTTATAAAGATGTGGTGTGGCTTGGGGAACATTCAGTAGAGACCAAACAAATAGTGTTTCTTAATCTGGCCTTTGAACCAGCAAAAGTGGGAACTGTCACAAACTATAGAGTCCCAGTTCTTCTGTGACATTGTCACATAATACACTAGTACATAGGACTCTTGCTCATTTTGATTGGCATCATACCATGTTGACATGTGTTCCAAAGACCCGTGTAAACAGAATTCAGCATGACCTGTGCCTCAAACTGTTTTCTTTCCTTTAAATTTCAGATGGAGTCTAGAAAACGCAGTATGTATTATGAAATCCTTTTGTTAAGACATATTTTAGAAATATATTGTATAATTACTGGATATCCCTATGTCTAATGCACCACTGTGATCTAAGCCACCTATAGGGAAGAGCTTGGATTTTGTTTTTTAAAGAAAGTAGTACTCAAAGTTAAAAAACAAAACAAAACAAAACTGGAATTATCTACTGTCACTGGATTCAGATATGATCTCTTTAGATTGTTTGGGATGTTCTGTACCAAGCTATGTCTAAATATGTTTTTACCAAAGATAGATATCCTAATTACCCAGTCAAATCTCTTGTGACAAACTAATGAATTAACAAATTAGGATACACACTTTACCTACAGTATATGTGTTCAAAGCCCATTACATGCGGTACATTTATTTGTTTGTGTGCTACTCTACTGAAGAATAAACCAGGGCACAGAGGTAAGTGATGAGGCTCTCCACACAGATCAAGGGACATTTTGTAGCTCAAGGACTTGATAATCCCTAAGTTCCAGCTTCCCAGCATTTGCCTTCAGGAGGTCAAAACTGCAGAGATCAAGACCCTGTAGTGACTACCACAGAGGGCAAAACCCTGGGGCATTGCTTTTCATCTACCTACAGACATTCACAACTATGAAAGGTTAGAAAGCCCGCGTGCTTCTAGTCAGATCAGCAATTTTGAGAATGGGAGACAGACACTGCATGGGGAGATGCAGCAGGTGTTTTTCACTTAGGCTTTTGTTATATATGGCTCTTTCCAGTATTCTCTATTGTCACATTGTCATAAATTTAGACTTTACCTACACAGTCCATGTATTGCTTAATGGATTATAAACTGTATTCAGTGAACCTCCTGAAGCTCCATTCTCACTCTGATGACTGTACCTGGAAACAAGCAATCAGGTCAAATGGACAAACACACAACAGTTGTTAGTTTCCTCTGTTTTTCTGTCATGAGGCTGACATGACTCCCTGTTATAATGCATTCCCAGTTCCTGCATTCTTAAGGGAAATTTGTTGGAAGCAATCTTTTGCCCCTCGGGATGTGGAAGGACCTCCCGTCCCTGAAGGACCTTCTGCAGAAACAACACCAATGCAAGTAGAAGGTACTGTGGGAATTCCATAATTCTGTCCAATTGTATATACTGGTTGCTAATTATTTTGCTTCATATCTAAGTCTATAGAGAAGCTTAAGACTATTTTTCCTATTTTGGATAATACTAATGTATCTAGGTCTTCAATGTAAACACAACCACAGAATTTAAAATACAGCTAAGGCTCAGTGTGCTGGGCTCTGCTGACTCCCCATGGGAGACCTTGATTTGGGAGTTGTGGGGATGTGGGGTGGCTTGGGAGAGAGGGCTAGGGGGGTGGGAGGAAGGAGGAGGGGGATCTGTGGGTGGTATGTGAAGTAAGTAGAAAATTTCTTAATAAAGAAAAATGAAAAAAAAAAGGAAAAAAATACACCTAATGTCACCTTGGGCTCTCATTCAATAGTATGAACCAGTGGAAAGCTGAGGCTCATCTTGTATTGGGTCAGGGTGGCTTCACCTGGTATAGACAGGAATGGGTGAACCACCCTCTCTAATACTTTCTCTGTGGGTGATGCAGATGGAGTAGAGCTAATGTTTCTCAAAGGGACTTGGTAAAGGTCTGATGTTTCATGACTGAGGGTGAAATTCAAATTAGATAAGAATGTTCCTGGATTGATCCAATGAGCAAGGGTCCCAGGAATGGTCATGTTACACACTGTGCTTGGCGGGTCAGGAAGTGGGAAAGATATCAGTAGGGAAAAGGAAAATGAGAGGGGGATGTCCTTTTCCTCTTTCAGTGGGGTGTCTCGGGAAAGTGTGTTTTGCCATTTGAAGACAGTATTTTCCAGGACATTACTCTCTTTTTCAAGGCTTGCTTTTTAAAATTTAATATGCCTTGGATATTTTCCTTTTTTCTTGAAAACTTACACAATATATTCTGATCTTGGTTTCCCCTTCTCCATCTCTTCCCAGATTCTCCCCACCTCACCACCCATCCACTGTCTTTATCTCTCACTTTAGAAAAGAAACAAATTAAAAATAGAAAACCAATATATAATCAGTGAAAAAGCACAACAAACACACACACACACACACACACACACACACACACACACTCAAAAAAGCAACATAAAACACAAAATCAGAAACCATAATATATTTGCAAAAGACCAGTAAGATTTAAAAAATGCCCAAACAAAGCAATATGAGACCCAGAATGTCTACAAAAACACCATTGCATTTGTTTGGTGTTGGCTTGCATTGGACCTACCTTTAAGTGTGGTTAATATACCTAATGTGACTCTATTGGAGAAAACTGATTTTTTCCTTGCAAGAGTTTGCCAATGAAGATAGCTTCTTGGTTAGGAATGGGAGCTCCTGTTCACTTTGCCCTCTCAACACTGGGGTAGTCTGGCTAGAACCTGTGCATGCTGCCACAGTCTCTGTGAGTTCAAATATCTGTCAGTCCTGTTGTGTCTGGAAGACAGTATTTCCTTGATGTCATCCAACACTGGCTCCTTTCTACCTCTTCTTCCACATACCTCCCTAAAACCTGGGGTGAGGGGATGTTAATGAAGACATTTAGAACTGAGTATCAGAATCTCTTTTCAGCCTGTGACACTACCAGATTGCTAAGCTTTTGCTTGTGGTTACTAGCTCTTCATTTTAATTGTGTCTGTCTGAA
Source organism: Peromyscus aztecus (assembly GCA_902168405.1). Classification (NCBI taxonomy): domain Eukaryota; kingdom Metazoa; phylum Chordata; class Mammalia; order Rodentia; family Cricetidae; genus Peromyscus; species Peromyscus aztecus. The sequence goes on from CABHPQ010001248.1 coordinate 16,162, forward strand.
TTTTTTTCTCAGGTGTGAGTAAAATAAACTAAAGAATAATTAGCTTCTTTAGTCCATGGAGTGTAAGGTTACAGCCGATAATTGCAGGGCAGCCACATATAGAGGCAGGAGCTTATGGTAAAGGAACAACACTTGTTGAAAACCTAGATGAATGAATGCTTGGACTCAGCTCACTTTCTTCTTTTTATATAGTACTTTCTGGTTAGTCAGGGTTCCCTAGAGTAGCATAATGAATAGATGAATCTCTATATATAGATATAGAAGGAGGATTTATTAGAATGACTTACAGGCTGCGGTCCAGCTAATCTAACAATGACTGACTATGAACAGAAAGTCTGAGAATCCAGAAGCTGCTCTGTCCATGAGGCTGGGTATCTCAGTAGACACTGAAATTCTGAAGAAGTAGGCTGTAATGCCAGTGAAAGAATGCACTTGCTAACAAGGCCAGAGCAATCAGGCAAAGAGCAAAAGCTTCTTTCTTCCATGTCCTTATATAGGCTTCCAGCAGGAGGTGTAAGCTGGATTAAAGCAGTGGCTTCCTGCCTCAAGTTCCTGGTTAAAGGCATGTGTCTTCATGCCTCAAGTGCTTGTCTTTTCCTAGCTCAAAAGATTTAGATTAAAGGTGTGTCTTCCTACCTCAAAGATCTGAAAGGAAGTGGATCTTCCTACTTCACGTTAAGAAAAAAAAAATTCTCACAGATATGCCCTCCATTTTGAGGTTTTAGTTCATTCCAGTTGAAAACAAGTTGACAAACAATAACCACCACACCTTCCTAAGCAATAATGCTGAGGAGAGTTCATTAGTTGTCCCACCTCAGCTATCCTAGTTGATATAATCTTACACTTGCATGCTCAGTACTGGATATCATTCAGTTGACTGTGGAGATTAACCATGGCAGTGCCCGTGAAGTATTTTGTTCACTTTGTATATTAACCTGTTATAGAGCCAATCTATATGGCGAGAGACAGCATTCTGTCTTATACTCACAGAAACCTGTAGATGATAGACTAATATAGGCAGAGTTTCTCTGTGTCCCAGCAGCCGCTTCATAATAACCACATTGAGCCTTAACATAAATTATAAATGTTCAGCTAATAGCTCAGGCTTGTTACTAATTAGCTCTTACAACTTAACCCATTTCTTTTTTTTTCTTTGTTTTTTTTTTTTTTTTTTTTTGGTTTTTTGAGACAGGGTTTCTCTGTGTAGCTTTGCGCCTTTCCTGGAACTCACTTGGTAGCCCAGGCTGGCCTCAAACTCACAGAGATCCGCCTGCCTCTGCCTCCCGAGTGCTGGGATTAAAGGTGTGTGCCACCACCGCCCGGCCCTTAACCCATTTCTATTCACCTATATTCTCCCATGAGGTTCATGGCTTTCACCTCTATCCCATTTTTTATGTCTGACTCTTTCTCCATCTGACTGGCGACGCCTCTGACGCCACTCTTCCTCATCCCATCATTCTCAGTTTGGCTTTCTCACCTAACTTTATTCTGTTAAGCTATTGGCCAGTCAGCTTGTTTATTAAACCAATCATAGCAACATGTATTTACACAGTGTAGAGAAGGATTATTCTATAGCAGTCTAGCAGTGTGGACCCAATGATGCAGGAAGAACAGAGCCCTTCCCTTTCATCCTTCAGGACTTGTAGCAATCCATGCATAGTCCTCTTTTCACTGTTAACTCCTACTTCATGTGGCACCAACAGGGTAGAGTGTGGCTAAAACGGCTGTTTACTCTGACAGAACTACCACATCTGCAGTGTATATTCCCAGCCTATGCTCCTCATCCTGGACTGCCATGCAGGATGACTGGGGTGTAAAGGAGGTTAGAGAATTGTCATTCATCCTTGAGCCTCTGACCTTGTGAACGAGGAGGGATCTGATATCTGGCCCCTGCCTTGGCTCTTTTTCATGCATTCTTGATTCCAGCTCCAAGATGCAGATGGTGCTTAGGGAGTTCCCATAAACTAATACCCATGTTCCAAGGGCTAAAAGACATGAACAATTGGGGATCAACTCTTTGGCACCCATCTTGCCACAGGCTGTCTTTGTCCTCAATGTTTTGCATATTTGTGACTTTCTCCAGGGAATAGCTGACATGCTAGTTTTGGGGTGGAAATGAGTTCAAATCTAAGGAGTGTGTTTCCTCCCTTCTTTGGTAGGTTCAAGAACTTTGATCTTTGAAAGTCTGATCTCCTGTATTCTCTTGTTGGGCTCCATAGGCAGTCTCTGTACCTTTAATGCTGTGTGTCTCTTTACCTTAAACTCAGCAGCTATTGATTCTGAGCAAGGTGTCTCAGAGATCCAGGACCAGTCTCCACCCCATAATCTCCCATCTTTCTTCTCCAGCCACTTTCTCCTGTTTCTGGAATGCCATGTGATCTCTAGACTCTGTACCTGGAAATATATAAAAGTGTGGCAATTCCCTTGTATCAGGAAACTTGTTCTTGATGTTTCATACTATGAAACATTGCTCAGAGGAGTACCCAGAATGAGTCTCTATGTGTCATGTCTTTTATATTCCATATTTTTCTCTCCCTCCTTTGCTAAACTCATCAGATTCAGAAGACCATTAGGAGAGAAGAGGACATAGCAGAAAACTTCTTGTGGACTACATGCCCAGAATGACAGTTGAATCTTAGTAGGTCATCTGGCTCATCCCTTTACCTGATGGACAGAGCTGAAAGGCTGGTGGTGAGCAACTGAGGCATGTGAACGTGTAAAGACAGAGGAGTTAATCAGAGTCAGCTAGGAGCAGTCACATAAGTAGAGTGATACAAGACACAGTAAAAAACAACCAAGTGTGTAGCTAGAGTTTTCCTGCCTGGTCCACGGTCAGGACAAATCTCTGTCACCCGCCAGTCCCACAACTGCTCAGACCCAACCAAGTAAACACAGAGACTTATATTGCTTATAAACTGTATGGCTGTGGCAGGCTTCTTGCTAACTGTTCTTATATCTTAAATTAATCCATTTCCATAAATCTATACCTTGCCACGTGGCTCATGGCTTACTGGCATCTTCACATGCTGCTTGTCATGGCAGTGGCTGGCAGTGACTCCTTCCGCCTTCCTGTTCTCTCTATTCTCCTCTCTGTTAGTCCCACCTATACTTCCTGCCTGGCCACTGGCCAATCAGTGTTTTATTTATTGACCAATCAGAGCAATTTGACATACAGACCAAGTGAAAACATATACAGACACATACACACACACACACACACACACACATACACACACACAGACATGTAGACACAGACACACACACAGACACACACACAGATAGATACACATAGACAAAGACACACACACAAATAGAAGAAAATTGTCTGAAATCCTAGGAAGAGTAACAAAGAACAGTAAACTCACTGACCTATGATGGTCACTTTGGTCCAAACACCTAAGGCTGTGACTCCAATTAGTGAAATATCAGCTCCCTACAATGACTCTTTCTTGAATTTACCCACATCTATATACTGGTGGTAGCCTCATGTACACAGGCCCTCATTTTGCATGGAAAAGATCACCTTCAGGGAAATGCCTATCCTTTGTGCCGTCTCTAAAAGAAGTCCCATGTGTTTGGCCTTCACCTTGCCAAAAATGCACAACTTCTAATCATTATTTACGAGTTTTGATAAGTTTAAAATGGTTGCTGCTTGTTGATATATACTTCACAAAGCAGAAGTGTTGCAAAGACCAGAAAACTTATGTTCATAAACACATAAAACACATGTAGATTATCCATTGTGCAATGTTATTCCATAAAATATGTACCACATATGATGAATTATTACAATTTACCTCTTATTATTCATGGTTACCAAGATTGCATCATTCTTTACCTTTGAGAGATAATGTATTGGGACACGAACATTCACTTTTAAATAGTTGTTTAAAGTTAAATGCATGGTGTACAGATGGCTCAGTACACACATCAGTACCCTATTTTGAATCTCCAGGGCACATAAAAAAAGTCAGAAAATTCTGTGCACACCCATAACCCCAGCATATTTAGGGGCAGAGAAAGAAGGATTCTTTGCTGGCTATTAGTCCAGGTCTAGCTTCAATGAAAAACTTGATTGAAGGAAGGGAGACAAAAGTGAAAGATCAGGGTTGTTATAATTTACATTTTTAATTCTTTGAGAATTTAATGTGACTACTGTATTCACATTATTCTATCCCACTTTCTCCTCAATCCAACTCATCCCATGTCCACCCTTCAAATATATGACTTCTTTTATGATAATAATTATAGTTACATATACAGATGAGTCCATTTAATGTTGCTCTTATATATACTTATGTATGCTGTTGTATGTTTAGTGTTGTTGGTTTGGGATTAGATTACTTATGAGGGGGCTTACCCATGGAGAAAATTGATTTTTCATCTCTCTACAACCATTGATTGCCTGTAGCTCTTGGTCTAGGATGGCATATCAGTAGGAACTGTCCTGATGCAGGTCCTATTTGGGGAATTGTATTGAGATTTCATGGGTTATATCATCCCTGCCATGTCTAGAAGACACCATCTAGCAGCATATGTCCTATTCCTCTGGTTCTTATAGTCTTTCCATTCCTCTACCAAAATGTTCCTTAAGTCTTAGGTGAAGGGGTTATCTTATGCATCTACAATTTGGGATCCCACATATGTCTTCTGACCTCCACATGCAAACTGAGCCATACCAGTGGTCCCTCCAAAGAGAATACATGTGAAGATATATATTTAATCTTCAATCAGATAGATTATTTTATGTTGCTTTAGGTTTCCACTGTCTGGAAATACAACAATTCTGTTACTCATATATCTCCAGGACTCTCTCTGTTTTAATTTCCCTTCAAGGGAAGACAGTTCAGCAGCCACCCAACCATCTGTTCATTAGGTCTAATCACTTGTACTGAGTCTGTGCACTTTTAGCCACATCAAGCAAGAATGCTGCATAAGTAGTAAGCAGTACCATGAGCTGACAGTTACTTTCTGTCTCCTTAGCATTACCTGAAAAGACACCAGTGAAGGTAGAGAAGGTAAGGGGGCCTTTCTTTTCTCTAAGATAGAAAGTTTACTTTAGTGATCTTATGTTTGAGTGGATATCCCATTGAACAACAAAACTAAGCAGGGCATCATGGGTATAAGAGAGTTAGTTTAGGAAGAAGACAAAGGAATTGTACCATCCTGGTCCAGACTGAATCAAATCTTCCAGCATCAAGTATCACAGTCTGTGTGAGGGGGCCTTTTCTTCTGGAGAAAAAGGGCTCCTCTCTAAAAACTGTGTGTAATGTTGATTCAGAAGTTAACAGGCATGTCATCTATTAAGATGTGTATTTTTCCTTGAGACTCCTCTCCTATTTGTTTCTCCAACCTGTCATCTAGATGGAGTTTAGGTTGTTCCCCAAAAGTCTATGTGGTGGGAAGCTTCATGCATCCAATATTTGAATATTTAGGGTATGATACATTTAAAACATGTGCATTCATGCAAATAATTGGAGGAACCCCCCCCCCAGAAGAAAATAATCTCCCAAAGCAGGTTGTTAAGTTGGTCTGCCATATTGTGATGTAGCATAGGGAGCCCTCAGTGAAGGCCAAACAGAAGAGGTGCTCTGCCCTCGCTTTGAATCAACATAGATGTGTGATTTATTAGTTTTTGTCACAAATATGTAGCCTTGGTTTTCTGTGACATCATCATATAATGTATCAATACAGTCTTTTTTATGTCTTTTTCCTATCCTACTTTACACTATGTTGTGTCATAGTGTGAACTAAAGAGCTATGCAGATAGACTCTGTATGACCTGAACCTCAAAGTGTTTTCTTTCCTTTCAATTACAGGTGAAGAATAGAAAATTCAGTTGCAGTATGTATTATGGCATCACTCAAGATGCATTTTAGAATTATTTAAATGCTGGCTGTCTTTTCTCTGGTACACCAGTGTGATATGAGACTCCTATTGGGAGTGAGAATTGGGAGTGTAAGGGCGGGGAGGCAGTGCCCTGAGTAACCAGCCCTACCCATGTGTCTACAGTCAATGCATTCAGTTATTTTGGAATTTTGTGCACCAGGCGGGGTCTAAATAGATTTTTTTTCCCAATACAGTTATCCCTATGACACAGTCCACTTTCCAGTGACAAATTTGTCAATTCAAATAGCAAGATACACATTTTACCTACAAAAAGTTCAAACCTTGCCATACAGATGTGTGGTAGACTTGTTTCTTTGTGCAGCTCTCTAAAGAATCATAGCCCAAGGTGAGGAGATAGGTCATTGGTCTTTCCAGTGATAGACTCAGGAAGCACTTTTTACTTGTCAAGGGCTCGGGAATCCCTATGTGATAGGTTCAGCTTCTCAACATCTGCCTGCAATAACCCAGCCCTAGGGAGATTCTAGACAATGATGAGCACCACAGTGGGTAGAAGGCCAAGGCAGTGCTCTATACCTGCCTGCAGACACTCATAAGTATGATAGATGGAAAGTCCATATGTTTGGTCAGATCAGAGAGTTTGACTTTAGGAGACACTACACTGAAAAATAGGTTGGATGTGTGTGATAACTGGATTTATGGTAGAGATGACTCATTCCAGTAAGAACTGGTATAAATGCTTAACAGATTAGACAACATTAACATGAGCCCAAAGAGCTACACAGTTTATGGGCAATGTCCACTAAGACCTCCAGTCATCCCTTCATTTTTTTGAGCTGCACTGGATCATTCTTTTGGCTATATATACATCTTTAAAGGTGAGCTCGAGTTTGTGTTCCAATATTACTTCTATCACTGGCAGTCATTCTCCATGCTGCCTACTATGTCTGAGCACTCAGTGGAATGATATAAGCAGCAGTGAGTTACACAGGCAGAGTATGGCTGGGTATCATCATTTTGAAGATGCTGGCTGTATTACAGTAACCTCACAGTCAGGATTTGACAGAGAGGGTCAGTGGGAAGGAATGTAAAGAGCAGTTGGTTTAGTGTGTTCCTAGCATGTGCAAAGCCCTGAATTTAATCTCAATGACTGTATAATATGTGCCCATGGTGGCACACTTCTGTAAACCCAATTCTTCAGAGCTGGAGTGAGAAGAATCATAAATTCAAACATCCTTTTATACATAGGGATTTTCAGTCTAATCTTCCATTATAGGTATTTCTGGTAGTTTAAAAAATGTTTAGGGAGTCAGTGTGACTCAATTGTCCCTATAGAGTCTGTGGATGGAAGAGTATGTAGAAACTGGACTTTGATGAGTCAGAGCAGAGCAGTTATGGTGCACATTTGTTGCTAATATAGACTCTACCCTTCTAGCTACACTTTATCTGGGTTATCCATATAGTGGCTGAGGATATTTGTCATCTAGAAAGCCATGTGCATACATATTACTCAAATGCCAAACTGCTTTTCTTGCTTGGTCATGTTGAAGATGTCAAGGTTGGGCCAGTTGAAGGGAAGTTTCATTTTTGTCAAACCACCATGCAATAACATGGTTTAGAATGAATTGGACTCCGAGTATTTCTAAGGAATATGCTCTAATCTATAATCTCTCAGTGTGATTCTCTGACAATCAAAATTAGTCCCTGAGAGGGATATGACAGGTTGAAGATGCAGAGGAAGGGTCACATATTTGTACTAAGCCAGTGCCCTCTATTCCAATTTTGAGTCAAAGATTGGAGGATAAAGGGTATCTCTCTCAGGCTGCTTCTGTCAGGGGTTTGGCCACAGTGACAGGAATACAACTACTGTAGTACCTAAAGGTGAAAAGTAGGGAATGCACACAGTTCTTTACTTCCCAACTCATCTAAGGCAATACCATATGTTCTCTGAGCTATAAGTACCATGGGTAAATGAAGGATGAAGGTCAACAACAGCCATGCTCCCCATGCTGGACCAATGGATCACTCTGAATTCGGTCACTAGTGTCTAGCTGAATTCCTCTGGTATTTAACAAACATCATTGAAGCATTTCTTCTGTACGTGTGCCTTTCCTTATGATTTACCATTTGTAGTTCTCTTTTAGACTAGAAAGTATCATGAGAAGTCCTTCTGAAACTTGCAGTGTTTGGAGAAAAGCATGGAAGAAAGAGGAGTTGTATGAACAACAGTTGTATTCATGTGATTCTCAGGCGGATGGGCTTCCATCTGGCATCAAACCCATATAACACATTCAGTACTGCTGCTTTTTCTGTATTGCACCGCCTCGTAAATGTAGACATTACCTATTGTGTCTGTATACTGCTTAATCACAAAATGTGGTGATCTTCCTGAAGCAACACTCTGACTCTGATGACTAGCTGGAAACAGGAAATTAGATCTTATTTACAAACACACAGTCATGATAAGTTTTCTGTTTTTCTGCCATAAACTAATATAACTCTCCCTGTTGTGACTACATTCCCAGTCTTTTCAATATTTAGAAGATTTTATAAGAAGAAAACTATCACCTCTCAAGATGTAGAGGAACCTCCAGCTGCTCCAGCAGTCACTAGTACTTCTAAAGAAATGCCACAAACACAAAGGGAAGGTAGTGTACATATTGATATATTGAGGCTTTGTTTCTATTCTATGTATTATTCAATTATCGTTTGTACTATCTGTAAAACTGAAAAGATTTATCAGAACTTTTTATATGTGAAAAATGTTAATGTATCTATCTCATCAGTAGAAATATAACCATAGTTTTGGTTTTTTTTTTTTTTTTGGTTTTTGGTTTTGTTTTTTTGGTTTTTCGAGACAGGGTTACTCTGTGTAGCTTTGCGCCTTTCCTGGAACCCACTCTGTAGCCCAGGTTGGGCTCGAACTCACAGAGATCTGCCTGGCTCTGCCTCCTGAGTACTGGGATTAAAGGCATGAGCCACCACTGCCCGGACAACCATAGAAATTAAAGATATATTTAAAAGTCACTTTGGCTCTTGCTGAATAACATGAACTAGAGGAAAGCTGGGGTACACGTGTAAGTTGATGTAGTTTCACCTGATGTGGGCAGGAAAGGGTGAGCCTCCCTATCTGCTACTTATTCCCACATGTGGGTAACAGAAATGGATTAGATCTGAAGGGTCCAAAAATACAGGTGAAGTTTGATTTATATAGCAGCCTTCTTGATCAGGTTCAATGGGGAAGGATCCCAGCAGTGGCAGTGTCACATCCTGTGCTTGGGAGTGTGAGAGAGCAGGAGAGAGATCTGTAAGTACAAGAAAAATGGAAGGTTCCTGTGCTTTTCCTCTTTCAGAAGCATAAGGATACAGAACAGCTTTCCATGGAAATGCTGCCTAAATTAATTTTCTATTCTCTTTAACAAAATACTTTGAGAAAAACAAACTAGAGCTGAAAGGTTTATTTTGCTATTAGCTTGAGAATTCATTTCATGATTGCAGAACATCTATAGAGAGAGAAGCCCGAAGTAACCAGAACCAGAAAACTGTAAAAAATCAGTGGTATTGCACAACTCACTTTCTTCTATTTTTACTGTCCAAGATCCCAGTCAAAGAAATGATGTCTTCCCACAGTTGGTGGATCATCCCACCTCAGCTTTCCTAGTTACTATAATGTCCCACAGGTGTGCTCTGAGGTTCTGGATCTCATCAAATTGATAATTGAGATGAATCATCACAGTAGCCCTGAAGTACTTTTTGTTTATGGTTGTGTGCTAACCTATGGTAGAGCCCATCTCTCTGCTTAGGACAGTTCTCTCATGTGTGCTCATACATATGAACTTAGATATGAAAATCTCATAGTGTTGGCTCAATGCTGCAGGAGAATCAGATTCTCTTCCTTTAGTCCTTTAGAGCTTGTATTACCATCTTCATGGTCTGCTCTTCAATGTTCAGACCTGTTTTCAAGGACACCCAGAGAATGGCATGGCTAAACTGGCAGAAAGGCTTTTTAGTCTGGCCTCCATCCCTGGAAGTAAGTGTCAAACATATGAGTTTCACTCATTTGAATTCTCTTCTCCTCTCCCTGGACTGGTTGATGTGCAAGATGACTGAGGTAATGGAGATCTGAGAGCTGGCATCTGTCTTGCAACAACTGACCTAGTGGATGAGGAAGAAGCTTGACCTTGGCCTAGCTTTGACCCCTTTTAATGCATTCTGGATTCAATCTACAAGGTCAGAGGGCTTGGGAGTTCCCATAAACTCCTACCTGTATAGTAGGGCTTAGAAACATTATCTCAGCCCTTCTGTGACCTATCTGGACCTTGTCTGTATCTGTCCTATGTGCTTTAGTATACTTGTATATTTTATCTTGGGGTAAGAAGTCCATTTCCTCCAAGTGTCTTCAGTAGGTGCAAGGCCTTAGCTCATCACAAGAATGTCTGCTCCTGCATTCTCACTGTCCTGCTAGCTTTGGACCACTTTTTACAGGCCATGTATTATAAGTTGAATGTACTTACTGTAAACTCTAGATTACCAAAAAAATGTAGGAAGTGTGTAAATAATCTCCACGATACTCATTTTATTGTGATTTCATTTTCTGGAATGTTTACCCCAGAATATGCTTATCACCACAGGAAACCACCAGAAAAACATGGTCTGCCAATGTTTTTAGCAGATGACTTAGGAAAGGGCTTTTCTACTCCGAAGATAAAAATTACATAGCTCTATTAGTCCACTTTAAAAATCATATCTACTCCAGAGAAAAGTTGTGCTGCTCCAACACAACAGCATTAAAGGTTTCCCTTTCTCCAGTATGTAACTGTCCCTTTGTAGTTCATGCACTGAACTAGGGAATGGAGCATGGTGCCACTAGAAGTTAAAATGCTGCATGGTTCATTGAATTAGCTCCTAGATTGCTATGAGCCGTGCTTCATTTCTGGCATTCTGAGGTGCCCAGATGTGCTGCAGAGGGGAGACATTATCATGGTCTTTATTTTCTCATGTTCACTGATGCCACTCCATAAACCATATTCTTTTGGGTATCCTGGAGAGTGTGTACTAGATGGCACTTAGCATAAATTAAAACTCACATTATTTCTTGATTTTAGAAGACTGGTTTTCAAGTGATTGATAGGAGTAATGGGAAGCTTGTACCATTGGAAAACTATCTTATTGTCTTCTGTTGCCATCAGCACACTGCAAGTGTTCCATTTATTCCCTGCTTCTCATTGACTGGGTGCTTTCAATGAGGATGCTCCAGCAGCCACTTGGTCTAGCCTTCAGAGCATAGCCATACATATAATTCTGTTGTGTAAGCTAAGCTGTGTTCTCTCAGGAAGACATGGGCCACAGCACCAGTGATTAACAGTCACTCTGTCTTCCTAGGTTCTACAAATGTCCCTGATATTAAACAGATTTTTTGTCGAGAGGAAGAGTTCGACCATCATGATGAGGTAAAGTGACCTTTCTGTGACTGACATAGAAATGTTGCTGTCTGAATTTCCTATTTCATTGAGTTTTGCTATTAAAATATGATAGTGTGTGTTATATATACTATGCTGTGTTTTCTTTAGTAGTAGAACTGTCCCTTGCCAATGGACTTCTTAAGAGAAAGAGCATTTGTGAATGGCACAGACAGGGTACAGAACAGATGCTCTACCTGTACCTCTGGAAAACAATTCTTCTTCCTTGGATTAATTATTTTGTGATTGGGGACTGAAGAAGGGTTAGAGAAACATAATTCAAGAAAAAAAAAAAAACATAGGTTTGTCACAGATATATCTTATCTTTGTTTTACCAGCTATTAATGTTGGCAGTGATTGTCATGGGTTTTCAATACTGACAAAGAAAAATAAAGGCATGTGCATACATGTCCCATGATACTACCCTCAAAATGTCTTTGTTTCTGTAATTTCAGGGAGCTTGGGAAGAATACCAAAGTTGTAAGTATTGTTTAACTCCTTGATGAGGAAAAATGTAAATGCTAAGATAGGTAGGGTGTCCCTTACTGTCTTCTCTTTGAAAGGCCACCCAACTTGCTCTTTCAGGAAGGAGCAAAACAGTCAACATGATTTTTTAAAGGTGTTCTAGATACCCTTTTACAGTCAAGTTTCTGCATAGATTTCCATTAGGCTGTGTACATAAAGAATGTTAGAGTTTCATGTGCTTCAATGTCTTGTGATTCTGAGTGTATGTGATTGTGTGCGGGGTGATGGTTTATAGAGGACATAGTTCACGCTCCCACACACACTTTAAATGAACTTTATACTTTATTAGCTCTGCTTGTTTCATGACATTTGTGCCTGGGAATTGTTATAACCCCTGCTTCAGAACAAAAATGAAGATTCCCTGACTCAAAGTCAAAAGCAGAAAGTTAAAACATAAATCTATCTGGGTAATCCATTGCTCTTGCTTCCATGGTTGAGCCTTAAATTCATTTAAGAAAAAATGAGAGCTTTATCAGCAGGGCTGAGAGTTTACCACATGGTTCAGAAATGCTGACCATTCCTGGCAAATTGCCTCCATGTCCTGTTAACTGCATATTAAACTAGGCCAAATCCACAGATGCTTGAAGTCACTCGTGAAAGTCCAAATACTCCCTGCTGTGTCTGGTCATTTCCCAGAGACCTTTGGAGTTAAAAACAATTATGAAGGACAAGGTGGCTTACTTCTGTAGATTCTGGACTCATATCTTAGAAGCTGACCCAAAACATAAAAAAATGATGAAAATATTATAGTACACTTTCTAATAGCACTGTGAACAATAAGATTTTCCAACCTAGCTTATCGATAACCAAAGAAAGATTCAGTTGAGCAGCCTGTGCAGTTCTGAGAAACATCTGTTGGTGACAGATAACAAGTGTTAACAATTACACATACTGTGCTTTGAAACTTTTTATTTTTATTATTTATTATTATTATTATTATTATTATTGGTTTTTCGAGACAGGGTTTCTCTGTGTAGTTTTGTGCCTTTCCTGGATCTCGCTCTGTAGACCAGGCTGGCCTCGAACTCACAAAGATCCGCCTGGCTCTGCCTCCCGAGTGCTGGGATTAAAGGCGTGCACCACCACTGCCCGGCGGAAACTTTTTATTTTTTGAAATTATGTCATTTTCCTCTTTCCTCCCTCTGACTATCCCCATATCCGGTCCCCTTTCTTCCTCAAATTCATGCCCTCTCGCCTCCTTTCCTCCAACTGTAGAATTTAATTGTGTGTGTGTGTGTGTGTGTGTGTGTGTGTGTGTGTGTGTGTGTGTATTCCTAAATATATGTATATATATATGTGTGTGTGTATATATATATATATATACAATCCACTCTTTACATATAATTTTTTTTTCGTTTTTTTTCGAGATGGGGTTTCTCTGTATAGCTTTGGTGCCTTTCCTGGAACCCAGTCTGTAGCCCAGGCTGGCCTCGAACTCACAGAGATCTGCCCACCTCTGCCTCCCGAGTGCTGGGATTAAAGGCATGCTCCATCATTGACCAGCTTCTTTGCATATAATGTTATCTGTACTATGAGATTTCAGAGCTGACCATCTCTTCTTGAAAATCCAATTGGGCTGTTCCCTGGGGAAGAGGATTTTCTCCCACTCTCCACAGTTTTTGGTTGCAGGACTAGTGTTCTAGATGGATGGTTCAGGCTGGGCACCCCATAGTCACTTGTTCTCTGCATTTTTATTGGTTGTGGTTTTCTGTTATGATCTCATTCTCTTACAAAGAGAAATTGTTTTGTTGGATGGTAAAAGCTACACTGACCTGTGAGTGTAAGGATAAATATTTAGAATATAGTTAGGAATTATGCTGCATATATATATATACATATATATATATATAATTTTGAGACAGAGAAACATTTATCCCAGGCTAGCCTCTATCTCACTATAAAGTTGAAGCTGACCTTGAGCCCTGATCCTCCTTCACCTGCCACTTGAATGCTCTGATTACAAGTATATACCACAAAGTGTGAATCAGCTGGATTTATTTTATATTGTTTAAAGTGGCTTTAATTGAGGAACCAGGATCCTAGGTCTTATTTTGTTCTTTTTTTTTCTTTTCTGGAACATCCTTCTACACTTGAGGATGGCCCAACAGCAGCCCAAGCTATCTCCATACACATGTGTGCACATTGAGAATATTTCCCGAGTGTTTTATAATCATTAGTTGCCGACATGCTCACAGTTACTCTGTTTTCTCCTAGATTTCCCAGGTGGTATACATGTTCCAGAATCCAAGCATACAGTAAGAGCACCTTTGTGTGTCTACTACAAAAATATTTGGGTTCCATGTGTGTTACTCTTTGAAAGATAGTTCCTTTGTGGAGTTCAGGTTGTTTTCCTGCCTCTGGATCTCCAGCTCTCTGGTGTCCTTGAGATCACCACATCTATTAAAATTGAGTCATAGAAGCAGTTCCCTCAGAAATTACCTTCCCTGTTCTATTAAGGATTTGCTTGCAGTGTTAATGGACTTGGGAAGTACAGTGCAGGAAAGGCTCTTTCCATCTCTACTGGTGTCATATGCAGCACCAGTAGAGCTATATTCCTATTTTCCCTAAGTCATCCAGAGAAAACCAGACCATTGTGAAGTATACAGTACAGCCCGATCTTAACAGTGCTTTCTGTTTCATAATTGCAGGTGGCTTCCAACATGCTAGGAAGTTGTAAGTATCTGAAGTCCCTCTCTTGTTCAGGAAATCTCTTAGTGTTTCCTTCCTAAAAAGCCTGAATCAGTATTCTTGTAGGGAAGCAAGGTTGAAAGTAAAATAAGAGGAAATGATTCTGCCATAGACACTCCATGGAAAATCCCAAGAAGAACTGGGGTTAATTTTGTGTGCGCTCTCGTGGATTCACCTGGTACACTTTGTCCTGATGTTCTTGCAGATGTAGCCCAGGTGGGAGACACAGATGTTGAAGAACAGCAGAACATCGATAGTAAAGAGAGCTTTCCTGGTAAGTAACAGCATGCCTACTGGAATCAATAGGAGAGGATCCAGGACATAGCCAGGTTGTACCTTCTGCTTGGCAGGCTGAAGCAGTGGGAAATGTATCAGTGAGGTGTAGATTTGCATGGAGATTTGTGTACTACTTCTTCCAGGCATAATTGTAAAGAGGGATAGAAACAATGACACCAATCCCCACTGTCAGTTAAAGATGATTTGGGGGAGTTGGAGAGATGACTCTTTGATTAAGAGCACTGGCTGCTCTACCAGAGTACCAGATTTGAGTCCCAGCACCCATATAGCTGCTTACAACTATCTGTATCTCAGTTCCAGGGTATCTGATGCCCTCTTCTGGTCTTGGCTGGCCTGCATGCAAGTGATATACAGGCATTCAAATGTAGGCAATATAGATGAAATAAACTTAAAAATAAAAATACGATCTTTACCAGAACATCCATCCTTCCTGCCTCTGTCACTTCCAAAGCTCCTAGCCTTTGGTTGTAATTAGTAGCTCTCCTTGGAAATTGTGTGTATTCTGATGTAGTCTGTGAAAAAAATGTTCACGTGGTGCTCACTTTTGATTGGTGAGTTGTGACCGAAGGAACTGTCAATGGATCACAACTCTCTATAGTCAATGACATGAACCTGAGTACAAAGGTCTTGTAGTGTGGGCCCAATAATGCAGAAGCTAATCCTCTTCTGGCTGGTCCTGCAGGACTTATAACAGTACCTCAATGTTTCTGTTCAGTTTTTTTTTCTAAAATCATGAAGTACCAGCTTCTATTTATTTTTTGTTTGTTTGTTTGTTTATTATGTATACAGTGTTCTACTTGCATGTATGCCTACATGCCAGAAGAGGGCACCAGATCTCATTATAGATGGTTGTGAGCCACCATGTGGTTGCTGGGAATTGAACTCAGGATCTCTGGAAGCCAGTGCTCTTGACCTCTGAGCTATCTCTCCAACCCCCATTCAGTCTTTATATGAAAGGCACTCTATGGGTGGGTGGCAGAGTGAGTAGTCTGGCCTCATTGAAGCACCTTCCATAACCTAAGATGTCAAGGAACCAGTGGAAAGCTGAGGCTGATCTGGTGTGAACTGATATGGTTGTATCTTCTGTAGGCAGAATGAGCCACACTCTGTTTGCTTTCTTCCAGATGCTTTTGAAGTACAGCTCTGGGAGTTGAGAAAGGTATCAAGTACTGTAGCTCCGGGTAGGTAACAACATTGCATTCTGTGTCTACTCTGTCATGTGGACAAGGTATCTGTGGGGACAGGGAAAAAAGGAAGGCTGTATGTGAGCTCATTTCCACCCTGTGCTCCTCACACTAGACTGACATTTAGAGTGAATGATTCAAAGGACACATTGACACCTATCTTGGAGCTTCTGACCTAGTACTTGAGCATGGATCTGGGACTCCCTTTTCAGATATTCCTAGTTCATAATTGGTGCACAAGATCCCAGGAGTTAAAGTGTATGGCCACTTGTATTTTATCTTTTGAGTCCTCTCTGGCTTATCCTCTGTATGTCTGAATGTCAGTTTCC
Organism: Peromyscus aztecus; assembly: GCA_902168405.1. Classification (NCBI taxonomy): domain Eukaryota; kingdom Metazoa; phylum Chordata; class Mammalia; order Rodentia; family Cricetidae; genus Peromyscus; species Peromyscus aztecus. The sequence continues at coordinate 32,491 of CABHPQ010001248.1, forward strand.
TGCCCTGTCTCATCAGATCACCTTGCCATGTCTGCCTGTGTGTTCTGTCCTCTGAGCTGTCTGGAACTTTTATGTGCTTCATTCTTAGTATAGTTCTCACCTATCTTCCCTGGTCTAGAGTTTGAATCAAAGGAGAGTATATTTCCCAAATGTCTTTTATGGAACCCCTGCAATAGGGTGAGGGTTTCCCTTCACTGCAAAGTATGTCTGCCTTCTCTGTATTCTACTTCTGATGCATTGATTCTGCCTTGTGTAAACTCAGGGACTCCTCTTTCTAATCAATGTGTCCACATCCATGAAGGAGCCCACTTCACTGCCCACATTATTTGACCACTCTTCTGTCCCTTACCCAGAACCTTCTCCACCCTCTTTCCCTATTTCCTGAGTGGAATGGGAACTCTGCACTTTATGCCTAGTAATCCATGAAAGTGTGTCCCTGCTGCCTTGTTCTTGATTGTGCATACTGGGTTGCATTCCTAACCATCCAACATGGGTCCCAGGATTCATTCCTGTTTTGTGCCTAAGTGTACCCGGTTTTCTTCCCCTTCCCTTGAAATGTGGCCTCATCTGAGTCCTTTATAAAGTTTATGGGACAGCCAAAAATCCCAATGGGAAGTGTATACAATGAGACATTTCTTAGGGACATGCCCAGCAAGACACAGTTGGGTCTTAACAGGTTATCTGGTCACACCTTTCCTTATGGAAAAGAGGTGAAGGGTTGTTTTTGCCTAGCTGAGGAAAGCAGAGAGCTGAACAGAATGGGAACAGGGATGCTAAGCACAACACAGTTACAAGCAAAGCTTTGTTTCTGATGTGAAAGGAGACCCAAGGGGAACATCCAAAAATTACAAACAACAAAACAACAGCCAATAGAAAATTCTCCCAAACAATGTTGATAGCATGGAAGGTGGCATGTGTGGGAGCAGTCACTCACCTAGGATGGTTAACTTGGTCCCTGTAAGAAATACCCAACAGTGTCCCAGAGCTTTGTGCCATGACTCCTTCCCTGTTTTGAACCTATTCCTACTTTATTCCTAGTGCTGAATGTGCTGTATCTAGCCCCAACTAAATCTTCAGATGAAGACATTGTACCCTTAAAGAAGAAGAAGAAAAGGAGGAAGCGCTACTACTGATAAAAAGTCTCCAATATTGCCCAGTAAGTACTACATACCCAGAGGTGTCATGAAGTTAAAATCACTAGGGGCAGGAGGAACAGAGAAATGGATATACAGACAGACAGTTGAGCCTCCAGTTCACTTGGTAGCAGAGCTTCACTAAGATGAAAAATTGCTATATCAAAACTTTGTACAGTTGTCAGGGGATGTTGGGTGCAGGGAGCTTGCTATAGGAGAGCCCATGTCAGGCTACTCCATTGCCTTAATGAGTCCAGAATCTTTGTGGATGCTGGACTCCTACCCTCCACTTAGTCTGTCTGTGACCTTCAGTGCAGGAACCTGGGGGCAGCACTGATGCAGAGGGCATGGAGGAGTTCTGTTTACTGGCTTGCTTCTCATGGCTTGTGCAGCTTACGTTCTTAAAGAACCCAGGATCACCAGCCTAGGGATGGCACCACCCACAACGGGCTGGGCTCTCTTCCATCAATCGCTACTATGAGCTGGCTGTTTGGAACCTAGGGCTTATGCAGGGACACTTAGCTCAGCCTGGGAGGAGGGGACTGGACCTGCCTGAACTGAATCTACCAGGTTGAACTCAATCCCCAGGGGAGTTTTTGCCCTGGAGGAGATAGGAATGGGGGGTGGGCTGGGGGGAAGATGGGGGAGTATGGGAGGGGGAGGACAAGGGAATCCGTGGCTGATATGTAAAATTAAATTAAATTATAAAATAAAATTTAAAAAAAAAAAGAAAAAGAAAATGTCCTACAAGCTTGCCAACAGCCTGTAGCCTAGTGTAGGCAAATTCTCAACTGAGACTCCCTCCTCCCAGATGACTTTAGCTTGGGTCAGCTTGACATCAAACTAGGTAGGACTAGGGGCGTGAGGATGGAAGGTAAATGCACAGGTCAGGTCATGCAGTACACTAAGAACCACATTTTGGGGTATGAGGTTACTTGTGTCAAAGAATATATGAATGGCATCAAGAGGAAATGGTGGAGAGTGGGGCTGAGAGATGAGAGTGGAGAAACCTGACCACACCTGAATCAGTAACACTTTTTACAGAGTTGAGGAAACTTGCTGGAGAGAGAAAAGTAATTTTCCAAGAGCTCTTTCCACTTTGAGATAGCAAGGTCCCAAAGGCTTGTGGTACCATCTAGGTCAGAAACCACAACTCTGCCTTGCCAGAGGCTTCTTCAGGTATAAGTTACTGGAGGCATTGAGAGTGGAACAGAGACACACAGAAGATGAGGCCACAATTTGGAAAAGTGCATCCCAGGCCAAGGGACCTTGCATGTAGCACAGTCCCTGGGAAGTAGATGTTCTCAGACTATGATGGGTTGGCAGCCTAGGAAGAGCTGTTCAGACACTGCAGAGTCTCATCTCTATTGAAATAACCCTTTATTTGTCCTCTGTTTATATGTGGTAATATATAGTGTACCCCAATAAAGCTTACCTGGGGGTCAGAGGACAGAGCTAGCCACTAAATTAGACATAGTTGTCAGGCAGTGGTGGCACACACCTTTAATCCTATCACTCGGGAAGCAGAGATCTGTCTTGATCTCTATGAATTCAAGGCCACACTGGGCTGCATGAGAGAAACAGAACCAGGCAGTGGTGATACATGACTTTAATTCCAGAAAGTAATATGGCAGGACACAGAAAGGTATATAAGGCTTGAGGAAACATAAACTCGCTCTCTTGAAGCTGAGGACTTCATAAAGGTAAGCTAGTGGCTGGCTATTCTGCTTCTTTGATCTTTCAACTTTTACACCAATATCTGACTCTGTTTTTTTTTTTTATTATAAAACCTTTTAAGATTTGTGTTACATTTATAGGTCCAAGGTACTTGGTATGAATGCTGGCTTTCAGTAGCTGGAGGCAGATAAGTGTTAGCCAATGGCCAGAATGCCCCCCCCAACCTAGTTGGAGAGCTTCTTCCAGGACATGGATCCAAGGACAGTGACTTTGTCACCTGTTAAGACCTGGTAAGATCCAGGACCCTGTTTTATTCCTGAATCTCTTTTACAATCCTAGTCCCACCAAGGCAGTGCTTGCCAGGGCATTCTCTCTGTCATCCCAAACTTACTGGCAGAAAAGCCTATATGTGTTGGCTTAGTTTGTCAACTTGACACAAGCTTGAGCTATGTGAGAGATAGAAACCTCAATAGAGAGAATGCTTCCATAAGGTCAAGCTCTAGGGCATTTTCTTAATTAGTGGTTGATTGAGGAGAGCCCAGCCCATTGTGAGTGATGCCATCCCTTGGCAGTTGGTCCTGGGTTCTGTAAGAAAGAAGGATGAGCAAGCCATGAGAAGCAGGCCAATAAGAAGCACCTCTCCATGGCCTCTGCATTAGCTCCTGCCTCCAGGTTCCCGCCCTGTGTGAGTTCCTGTCCTCACTGCTTTTGATGATGAACTGTAGGAACTGGTGCAAAATAAACCCTTTCCTCTCCAAGTTGTTTTTGGTCATGTTGTTTCATTACTGCAATAGAAACCCTAACTATAAAACTAGTAATTTGTTTGTAGCAACATGTAAACAACTAAAAAGGCTTTATGTGTTCCCCTCCTCCCAAAATATTTGTGCTTTAACTAGAGAATATCACATCAGAGAAATACCTTGTAAATAGTATTTGTTTTGCTTTGGGGTGTGTGTGTGTGTGTGTGTGTGTGTGTGTGTGTGTGTGTGTGTGTGTGTGTATTGGGTTGTTTTTTGTTGTTTGTTTGTTTTATACATGATCTCACTATGTAGCTCAGGCTGACCTGCAACTCAGCATAAGCTGGCCAAAAGCTTCTAAGTCAGCTTCTCCAGTGTGGAGATTACAAGCATGTCCTTCCTGAGTTTAGGCTCCCAAAGCTAAGAATTCCAGCTTTGGAGAATGGTCACAACCCTTAAGATCAAACCAGGTTGAATGTAATTTAAACTCTGTCACAGTTGTCAATTCCAACAAGCAGATTTAAGCTATGTGGTCTAGACCAACATGGACTACCTTTTATTTGCTTACTTGTCATTTGGCCTGCTATTTCCTTCTGGTAATGCCTCTTGCTGGTTTATGTCCTTTCCCCATCAATACTCTTCCTGTAGGCAGGCTAGACTGGGCACAGCAAAGTATAAAAAGTTGATAAAATATAATTTCCTCAGAGGCATGTGGCCCATGCCTATAATCCCTGCAATCTGGGGGGTGAGGCAGGAGAATTTCAAGGCCAATTTGGACTACTTGACAAATTCTTCCTCAATAAGCTTACAAAAAAATGTGTGCAACTTTAAAAATATCCAAGAGAGCTTTTGTGTATATATACAATTAATACATCAAAGATCTTGTCTGATATATTTTTTTTACTCTTAACAACTTAACCAGTGATATGCCATGAACACACTGAATATCACCAGTGCTGGGATAGTCATAAACAATTTGACACTTAAATATTAGGACAAATTTTCTAAATTGAAAATGGCAAATGTCCAACAAGATGTAAATTGTTGATGTTATGTGTTCTATGAGATATAAATTAGTTTAGGCATTCCTGGACAAAACTCTGCTAGCTAAAGATTAATTCAGTGAGTCTGGGACTGTTAATTCAAACTAATCACTCTGGTTTGGACTATGATTATAAAACAGAAAGGCTGTGCCTTCTAGTTTTTGGCCACATTCCCATTTCAGGTGAGTTTTCTGTGATTGTGAATCATTACCAAAGGGCATGTCTTGGTGTAAGAAAGAGTTCAGTGGGTTGAACTTGGTTATTTCCATAGGTTCAGCAAGGATGTCAATTAAACATACTTGCCTCCTTGATTTTGATCTGCAAAATGAAGACTTAGCCAATAGTTCCCATCTCGTTTTCACATGCAATTGTAAGCCACCTCAGGAGAGCAACTGACAAGAAATTTAAAACTACAACTGACTGTATTAGTTACTTTTCTTCTTGTCCTGACAAAAGCAACTAAGGTGGCTTTTTTTCTCAGGTTCAGAGGACATGTAATCAATCCATCATGGTCATGGGAGGATGCATCATCAGGTTATATTGCATGTGCAATTGGGAAGCACTGATTGATGAATGCTTGTGCTCATTTGATTTCAGTTTCACCCCTTTTTGCTCAGTCTTCTACACCAGCCCATGGCATGGTGCTGCCCTTCACTGACAGAAGGTCTTCAGTTCATTTGCACAGACATATCTCATAGTATGTCTCCTCATAGATTCTAAAACCCTCAACTAGAGAAGGAATGTTACTCATCTCACCAGCACTCACAGTTTTCCTTGTTTTGAAAGGCGTACATGGAATGAGGGAATGGACATGGAAATTTCCAATATTGAAACTGGGGAAGAACTTTAACTGTGAAATTATGTCACACTACTTCCATCCTGAGACTACACAATGAATACCAAATACTTTCTCCCGTACATATGACCCGTAGATATGAATGGGTTTTTCTCTTCCTTGAGTTCTCAAATTTCATTCCAAGATGTTAACACCTTTGTTCATGTGGATTAAAGCCAGACTGTATATCCTTGGATTCAAGGTTGTCTCCGAAAGCTTGTCACAGTCAATTAAATGAGAATCATTATCTAAGATTTTCCAATAGGTACTAAATCAGTTGTATCCAGATAAAATAGGAAGACAGACTCTCATGAATGTAAACCTGGTGGGTATGAACATTTCAACATTTTTAGCTTTTTCATTAGGGAGGTGTCCTAACATTTTTTTAAATAAAAATTTAAGGTATGATTTGGGTGGTAAGTAGAGGAAGTGATTGTGGTGAGGCTGAATCCTTTTTCTTACCTAGGCAGCTAACACAGAGTGGTTACTTCCTCTAAGTCCTAGATATGGACCTACTAATGTGTACTTCTAATATTAATTAAGACAAGTTTTAGTTCTGCATGTGTAGAGATAGTGGAGTCCACAATGCCATTTGGAAGGCATTTTCTAGCCTTGCTCACAGCAATTCCACAAACCAGAAAGCAGAAGACAGAGTTATTTAAGGAGAAGAGGTATATTTCAGGTTATTTCCAAGCATCTGCTCCTCAGGAGGTGTCCCCAGAAGGAAGTGTGTCTCTTTGCACTTAACCTTCTCTCAGTTGAGTGAATGAAGAGGGACTTCTGGCAAGGAGGTGGATTACATGGCTAAGAACTCAACAACACAGTCCATCTTCTTGATTCTCAAAGAACACTGCCAATCTGGGGCTCTGACATCCACATGTCAGTTGAGGAAACTGAGTTATTGAAAATGAAATGCCTTATGCCCAAGTTTAAAGGCTGGTGATGAAGACACATGACTATAATAATCACAAGTGCACAAGCACACAGACACACAGAAACACATGGTGTGAGAAAATAAGCATTGGGGTCCACATGACAGATAAAAATGATGACCCATTACACCTCATGGGGAGATCTGCTGTACAGTTGGAAGATGGATAACATCGGCTTTCCCTGCCCTGATCTTTACTTCCTCTCTTCCTTCTAGGGTTGCCAGAATCAAGGAGAAGGAACCAGACCTCCAGGCTCTGTCACACCCCAGGACACATCCTGCTACCTGGCTGTTTTTGGACAACAGTCAGTGGGATCAGCCTCTGAGCAGCTTCAGAAGCTGCCTGTATAGATCAATACAGCTCTCCTTAATCAGTCTCGGGTTCCTAAATGCCTTGCCTGTTGGAGCAGATTGCCAACTCCTTTTTTTTTATTCAGAAAAGTTTTCCATTCATTTTATACACCAATCAAAGATCCACCTTTTCCCTCCTTCTCCCCCCCATCCTCCCTCTCATAACCAACCCCCTACTTCTCCGCACAAGAAGGCAAGGCCTCCCATGAGGAAACACGTCCAGTAGAAGCAAGTCCAAGCCCTTCTCCCTGCCTAAGTCTGCTAGAGGTGTCCATAATAGGTAGTGAGCTCCCAAAAGCCCGCTCATGCACCAGGGATGGATTCTGATCCTACTGCCAGGGGGCCACCCAAACAGATCAGGCTGCATAACTGTCTTGCCATGAAGAGGGCCTAGCCCAGTCCCATGCAGGCTCCACAGCCATTGATCCAACTTTCACGAGTTCCCACTAGTTTGGTTTGGTAGTCTCTGCAGGTTCCCCCATCATGATCTTGATGCACTTGCTCATAAAATCCTTCTTATCTCTCTTTGACTGGACTCCTGAAGCTCTGCCTGGTGTTTGGCTGTGCATCTCTGCATCTGCTTCCATCAGTCACTGGAGAAAAGCTCTGTGATGACAGTTGGGGTATTCACCAATCTGATCACTGGGGTAAGCCAGTTCAGTTCAGGTACCCTCTCCACTATTTCTAATAGTCCAAGCTGGGGTCATCCTTGGGGATTCCTGGAAACTTCCCTAGCACCTGATTTCTCTCTGTCCCCATGATGTCTCCCTCTATCATGGTATCTCTTTCATTGCTTTCCCACTCCATCCCTGTTCCAGCTCAACCATCCCATTTTCTTACATTCTCATCCCCTATCCCCTACCCTCCATTGCCCATCCCTCATCCCCATTTTACTCATGGAGTTCTTATCTATTTCCTTTTCCCAAGGCGATCCATGTGTCCCTCTATGGTCTTCCTTGTTAGCTAGCTTCTCTGGAGTCATGGGTTGGAGTGTGGTTATCCTTTGTTTTACATCTAGAATGTGCTTATGTGTGAATATATACTATGTTTGTCCTTCTGAATCTGGGTTACCTCACTCAGGATGATATTTTCTAGTTCCATCCATTTGCCTGCAAATTTCATGATGTCATAGTTTTTCTCTGCTGAGTAGTACTCCATTGTGTGTATGTACTTTTTCTTAATCCATTTTTCAGTTCAGGCGCATCTACGCTGTTTCCATGTTCTGGCTATTACAAATAATGCTGCTATAAACATAGTTGAGCACGGGTCCTTGTGGTATGATTGAGCATTCCTTGAGTATATGCCGAAGAGTAGTATAGCTGGGTTTTGATGAAGATTGATTCCCAAATTTCTGAGAAACCACCATACTGATTTCCAGAGTGGCTGTATAAATTTGCACTCCCACCAACAGTGGAGGAGTGTTCCCATTGCTCCACATCCTCTCCAACATAAGATGTCTTTAGTGTTTTTGTTTGTTTGCTTGTTTGTTTGTTTGTTTTATAGAAGGAAGAGTTTATTTGACTTGTAGTTCCAGAGGGTTAGGGGCCCATCTTGCAGGGAGGCATGACAGCAAGAACAGGAAGCTGAGAGCTCACAGCCTCAGCTGAAAACATGCAGCAAAGAGAGTTAACTGGAAGTGTTGAGCTTTTAATCTCTAATCACTTCCCCAATGACATACTTCTGTCAACAAGGCCCACCATCCAAGCCTCCCACAACAGCACCATCAACTGGGTGCCAAGTGTTCAAATATCTGAGCATATAGGGGACATTGTGAACTCCATCCAGGTACCTCTAAAGTGAAAGCTAAGGAGCAATTTGTCTCCTGATAGCTTATGTAGTAGAATACTTTTAATGTTGTCTTGGGAACTCACATCTCTCTGGTTAATTCACCTGTACTCACACCTGTTCCAAACTTTTCCAAACTTATCTCCTCACATCTCAAAGGAGGAGGAAGTCATCTTTGATTTTTCAGAGAATAAAAAGAGTTCTGTCTTCATTGTTTTTGATCATAGCCATTCTAACAGGTGTAAGATGGTATCTCAGAGTCATTTTTATTTACGTTTCTCTGATGTCTAAGGATGTTTAGCAATTTCTTAAATGTTTTTCAGCCATTTGAGATTCTTCCTTTGAGAATTCTGTTTAGCTCTGTAGCCCATTTTTTTAAGATTGTCCATTATTTTGATGTCTAGTTTCTTGAGCTCTTTATATATTTTGGAGATTAGTCCTCTGTCACATGTAGGGTTGGTGAAGATCTTTTCCCATTTTGTAAGCTGTCATTTTTCTTATTTACTGTGTCCTTTGCCTTACAGAAGCTTCTCAGTTTCAGGAGGTCCCATTTATTAGTTGTTGCTCTCCGTGTCTGTGCTACTGGTGTTATATTTAAGAAGTGGGCTCCTGTGCCAATGCATTCAAGGCTACTTCCTACTTTCTCTTCTATCAGGTTCAGTGTAACTGGATTTATGTTGAGGTCTATGATCCGTTTGGACTTGAGTTTTGTGCATGGGGATAGATATCGATCTATTTACATTCTTCTACATGTTGACATCCAGTTATGCCAGCACCATTTGTTGAAGATGCTTTCTTTTTTCCATTGTACAGTTTTGGCTTCTTTGTCAAAAATCAGGTGTTCATAGGTGTTTGGATTAATGTCAGGGTCTTCAGTTAGATTCCATTGGTCCACATATTGGTTTTTATGCCAATTCCAAACTGTTTTAATTACTATAGCTCTATAGTAGAGCTTGAGGTCAGGGATCGTGATGCCTTCAAAGGTGGCTTTATTGTACAGGATTATTTTAGCTATCCTGTTTTTTCTGTTTTTCCAAATGAACTTGAGTATTGTTCTTTCCAGGTCTGTGAAGAATTGTGTTGGGATTTTGATGGGGATTTCACTGAATCTGTAGATTGCTTTTGGTAAGATTGCCATTTTTACTATGTTGATCCTACCTATCCACGAGCATGGGAGAACTTTCCATTTTCTGATACACTCTTCAATTTCTTTCTTCAGAGACTTAAAGTTTTTGTCATACAGTTTTTCCACTTGTTTAGAGTTACCCCAAGGTATTTTATATTATTTGTGGCTATTGTAAAGGATGATGTTTCTATGATTTCTTTCTCAGTCTATTTGTCATTTGTATATAGGAGGGCTACTGATTTTCTGAGTTAATCTTATATCCTGCCACATTACAGAAGTTTATTATCTGTAGGAGTACCCTGGTAGAATTTTTGGGGTCACTCATGTATACTATTATATCATCTGCAAATAGTGAAAGTTTGACCTCTTCCTTTCCAATTTGTATCCCCTTGATCTCGATTTGTTGTCTTATTGCTCTAGCTAGAACTTCAAGTACTATATTGAATAAATATGGGGAGAGTGGAGAGTCTTGTTTTGTTCCTGAGTTTAGTGGAGTCGCTTTGAGTTCCTCTCCATTTAATTTGATGTTGGCTGTTGGCTTGCTGTAAATTGTCTTTATTATGTTTAGGTATGTTCCTTATATTACTGATCTCTCCAAGGCCTTTATCATGAAGGGATATTGGATCTTGTCAAAGGCCTTTTCAGCATCTAATGAAATGATCATGTAGGTTTTTTTTTCTTTCAGTTTGTTTATATGGTGTATTACATTGACAGATTTTCATATGTTGAAACATCCTTGCATCTCTGGGATGAAGACTACTTGATCATGGATAATTTTTTTGATGTATTCGTGGATCCAGTTTGCCAATATTTTATTGAGTATTTTTTGCATCAATGTTCATGAGAGAGATTGGTCTGTAATTCTCTTTCTTTGTTGCATCTTTGTGTGGTTAGGGAATCAGAGTAAATCATAAAAGGAGGTTGGTAATGTTCCTTCTGTTTCTATTGTGTGGAACAATTTGAAGAGTATTGGTATTGGCTCTTCTTTGAATAACTGGTAGAATTCTGCTTTGAAGCCATCTGGTCCTGGGCTTTTTTGGTTGGGAGACGTTTAATGACTGTTTCTATTTCCTTAGGGGCTATTGGTCTATTTAAATTGTTTATCTGGTCTTGATTTAACTTTGGTATGTGGTACCTATCCAGAAAATTATCCATTTCTTTTAGATGTTCTAATTTTGTGAAGTCAGGTTTTTGAAGTATGACTTCATGATTCTCTGGATTTCCTCATTGTCTGTTGTTATGTCTCTCTTTTCATTTCTGATTTTGTTTATTTGGACACTCTCTCTGTACCTTTTGGTTAGTTTGGATAAGGACTTGTCTATCTTGTTGATTTTCTCAAAGAACCAACTCTGTTTCATTGATTCTTTGTATTATTTGTTTCTATTTTTATTGATTTCAACCCTCGAATGTCTATTCCTGCTGAATGAGTTTGCTTCTTGTCATTCTAGAGCTTTTAAGTGTGCTGTTTAAGTCACTAGTGTGATATTTCTCCAGCTTTTTTTGTGGGCATTTAGTGCTATGAATTTTTCTCTTAGCACTGCTTTCATAGTGTCCCATAAATTTGGGTATGTTGTACATTCATATTCATTGAATTCTAGGAAGTCTTTACTTTCTTATTTCTTCCTTGACCAGTTGGTGATTCAGTTGGCATTATTCAGTTTCCATGAGATTGTAGCCTTTCTGCAATTTTTGTTGTTGAAATCTAGTCTTAAGTCATGGTGGTCCCATAGAATACAGGAAGTTATTCCAATTTTTTTGTATCTGTTGAGATTTGCTTTGTGACAGAGTATGTGGTTGATATTAGAGATGGTTTTTTGGGGTGCTGAGAAGGTATATTCCTTTGTGTTATGGTGGAATGTACTGTAGATGTCAATTAAGTCCATTTGAGTCATTGTGTCTGTTAGTTCCCTTATTTCTCTGTTAAGTTTCTGTCTGGCAGATCTGTCCAGTGGTGAGAGTGGGGTGTTGAAGTCTCCAACTATTAATGTGTGAGTTTTGATGTGTGATTTAAGCTTTAGTGTTGTTTCTTTTACAAATGTGGGTGCCCTTGTATTTGGGGCATAAATGTTCAGAATTGAAACTTCATGTTGGTGGATCTTTCCTGTGATGAGTATGTAATGTTTTTCCTGATCTCTTTAGATTGATTTTAGTTTGAAGTCTATTTTGTTAGATATTAGGATAGCTACACCAGCTTGCTTCTTAAATCCGTTTGATTAGAAAGTCTTTTACCAGACTTTTACTCTGAGGTAGTGTCTGAAAGGAGACTGGGTTCCTATCTCCTCCTGCCTTATATTCCTCTCTCCACCCAGCCATATCAGTTCCTATCTCCATCTCCCTAGTGCTGGAATTAAAGGTCTGAGATCCCAAGGGCTGGGATCAAAGGTGTATGCCACCATTGCCTGTCCTCTATGACTAATTAGTGGCTGGCTTTGCCCTCTGATCTTCAGGCAAACTTTATTTGTTAGAACATACACAAAATATCACCACACAGTGTGCTAAAGGGAGTAGATTCTGGTTACACAACTGGCTGCTTAGGTTCATGGCCTGGAACCTGGACATCCAGAATCACCCAGGAAGAGGTTTACCCATGTTTTACAGTACCTGATAAATTACAGGTTCCAGCATAATCAAATGCTGCTGTTAGGGCATGTTGATCTCTTCATAGAAGTCTTTTTTTTTTTCATAGAAGCTCATCTTAAGATTGCAGCCTGACCCCAAGAGGTCACAATAACCCTCAACACACTTATTGAACTAGAAGCTCACACCTGATTCACAGGTAAGAAAGTGAATCAGAATGTAATCTGTCCACCAAGCCAGAAGAAGGGGGCATGCCCAAAGACCCATGAACAGACTCTAAGGAGGCTGGGGTGATCTCTGCAGAGATCTCATGACTGGCAATGCTCAGAATGACTTTGAGTTCAATGTCTATGTCACTGAGTGAGAGACTGAGACACAGGCAAGACTTTCCTCATGTACCTTCTGCACCATGGTGCCTTTACCACTTATCATCAACCTCTGGGAAGGCAGCCTTGGAGGTAAAGCTTCTTACCAGGTCAGCAACCTGGATTTCACAGAAGAGAGCCAAGGGTGGCATGAGCAGAGCCTGAAAAAGAGCAGATTCAATCCCGCTTCCTCTATCCATTGTCTAAAAGATCTGTGGATGGGAGCATATTGGTCAGGTGATTTTGAAAAATATGAATGGGCAGCTATTCACCTCTTCTTCTGCTCTACCAGATTCAGTCCACCCAGTCTCACCCCCATCTCTGTTGCAGAACACCTGCTGCAGTCTCCCTTTCTTCTCTGACTCCATCCCCAGTGGACCACAAAGATCTTCTCCTACAACCTTCCTTTCCCCAACTCATCCCATTATTTCAAGCTCCAATGCCAGCAGGCATTCATCTGGAAAACACCAGGTGAACAGTCTAGGGAAACAAAGCCCTGAAACCAAACCACTGTAGGCAGACTTTTCTTTCCTGCCCACCAGGAAATGACACATAGAATTAATACAAATTATACATGCTTGGTCAATAGCTCATTCTTATTACTAACTAATTCTTATAACTTAAATTAACCCATTTCTGTTAATACATAGGTATTGCCACGTGGCTCATGGCTTTACCTGTTCTCCAGTATGTCTTGTTTCCTCTGTATGTCCTGGAGACCTGTTAGACTCTGCCCTCATTTCCAGCATTCTCTCTGCCCTGAAAATCCTGCCTCACTATCTATCAATGAGCTTTATATTAACAATGAGAGCAATAGATATTTACAAAGATTGTTCCACAGCATACCAAAGCAGATCCTAAATATTCCAATTTAGCTGAAAGCACTAGAAAAAAGACCTTAAACAGTCAGTATGAAGATGATAGAGGTCCTTAATGAGGAAATTAATAAATCTCTTAAAGAAATTGATGAAAATATAAGCAAAGAGTAGAAGGAAATGAATAAGTTTCTTAAATAAATACAGTAAAACACAAAGAAACAGAGGAAGGAAATGAATAAAGCAGTTCAAGACATGAAAATGGAAATAGAATCAACAACAACAACAACAAAAACCCAACTGAGGGAATTCTGTAAATGAAAAACTTAGAAATTTGAACAGGAACCACAGAGGCAGGCTTCACCAACAGAATACAAGAGATGGACGAGAGAATATCAGGTGTTGATGATATGATAGAAGAAACTGATACATTAGTAAAGAAAATGTTAACTCTAAAGAACTTCTGGCATAAAATATCCAGGAAATATGGGACACTATGAAAAGACTAAATCTAAGAATAATAGGAATAGAGGAAAGAGAAGAAACATAGCTCAAATGCCCAGAAAATATTTTCAACAAGACCATAGAATAAAATTTTCTTAACCTAAAAAAGGAGGTGTGAATAAAAGTACAAGAAGCATACAAAGCACTAAACAGGTGGGACCAGAAAAGAAAGTTCCCCTCAGCACATAATCAGAATACTAAATATATAGAACAAAGAAAAAATATTAAAAGTTACAAGGGAAAAAGACCAAGTGACATATAAAGGCAGACCAATTAGAATTACATCTGACTTATCCATGGACACTCTAAAAGCCAGAGTAGCCTGGACAGATACTCTACAGACTCTAAGACACCACAGCACAGATGCCAGCCCAGAGTACTATACCCAGCAAAACTTTCAGTCACCATAGATAAAGCTGTGGTGGTTTGAAAGAGAATGTTCTCAAAGGAGGTGGCACTATAAGGAGATGTGGCCTTAGTGGAGTAGGTGTGGTCTTATTGGAGGAAGTATATCATGTGGAGGCAGTGTTTGAGGTCTCATATATGCTCAAGATATTGCCCAATGTTTCAGATTACTTTCTGTTGCTTGCTTGCAAGATGTATATTCTCAGCTACTTTTCCAGCAACATGTCTGCCTGCATTTTGCCATGTCGCACTGTGATGATAATGGACTAAACCTCTGAAAATGTAAGCAAGCCATCCCAATTAAATGTTTTCCTTTATAAGTGTTGCCAGGTCATGGTGTCTCTTCACAGCAATAGAAACCCTAACTAAGATAAAAGCCAAATTTAATCAGTATTTATCTACAAATTTAGTCCTACAGAAGGTGCTAGAAGGAAAATTGCAACCTAAGGAGGCTAACTACACCCATGAAAACACAGGGAATAATCTCACACCAGCAAGATTAAAAGAAGGTAAAATACACACACACACACACACACACCATCACCACCACCACCACAACAACAACAACAACAGCAACAACACAACAGAAATCAACAATCATTGGTCATTGATATCTCAATAGCTATGATCTCAATTGCCCAACAGAAAGACATAGATGTAATGGATATGAAAACAGTATCTATCCTCTTGCATCCAAGAAACACGCCTCAAAATCAAGGAGAGGCATTACCTCAGGGTAAAGGTTTGAAAAAAGATATTCCAAGCAAATGAACCTAAGAAGCAAGGTGGTGTAGCCATCTTAATATCTAACAAAACAGACTTCAAACCAAAACTAATCAAAAGAGATGAGAAAGGACACTACATACTCATCAAAGAAAAAATCTACCAAGATAACATTTCAGTTCTTAACAACTATGCCCCAAACACAGGGGCACCAAAGTTTGTAAAAAGCAACACCACTACAGCTTATATCATACATTGACCCTCACACAGTGACAGTGGGTAACTTCAATACCCCACTCTTACCAATATGCAGGTCATCCAGACAAAAACTAAACAGGGAAATACTTGAGCTAACAAATGTTATAAACTAAATAGACCAAACATGTTTATAGAACATTTCACTCAAACTAAAAAGAATATACCTTCTCTGCACCTCATTGAACTTTCTCCAAAACTGACCACATGCTTGGACACAAAGCAAGTCTCAACAGATACAAGAAAATTGAAATAGCTCACTGCATCCTATTAAGCCACCACAGAATAGAGGTTGATATCAACAGAAAGCTTATAAACTCATGGAAACTGAACAGCTCTCTAACAAATGAAAAATGGGTCAAGACAGAAATAAAGAAATTAAAGACTATATTAGAGTTTCTATTGCTGTAAAGAGACACCATGACCATGGCAACTCTTGTTAAATAAAAACATTTAATTGGGGCTGGCTTACAGTTCAGAGGTTTAATTGATTATCATCATGGCAGTAAGCACGGCAGCACACAGGCAGGCAAGGTTTTGGAGAGGTAGCTGAGAGTTCTACATGTGGTTTGGTAGGCAGCAGGAAGAGAGAGATAGACACTGGGCTTGGCTTTCACTTCTGAAACCTCAAAGCCCATTGACACACTTCTTCCAAAAGGGCCATACCTACTCCTACCAGGCCAGATCAATTTATAGTGTAACTCACTATGAGGCTATGTAGGGCATTTTCATTAAAACAACCACAAAAAATTTTCAGAATTAAATAAAAATAAATATACAACATGCCCAAAATTATGGGATACAATGAAAGAGGGTTTTTTCTTTTTAGTTTATTTTCTTATACAATAGGTCCTGTCTTCATGCTCTACTCCATCCCCTCCTGATAATCCCCTCATCTCTTTCCCCCAGATACACTACTCCTCTGTTTCCTGAACAATAAGAGATGCTGGAGATCTCACTATTCCTGATTTCAAGTTGTACTGGAAAGCTATATTAACAAAAAAAAACATATAGTATTAGCATAAAAAAGACACATTGATGCATGGAATAGGATTGAAGAACCAGGCATAAATCCACACTCTTTTGGCATCTGATTTTTATAAAGAAGCCAGAAATACACGTTGGAAAAAAAAGCATCTTCAACAAATGGTTCTGGTAAAATAGGATGTCTGCATGGGGAAGAATGAAAAATAGATTCATACCTACAACCCTTCACAAAACAACTCCAAATAGATGAAAGACCTCAACATAAGGCCAGATACACTGAATCTTATAGAAGAGAAAGTAGGGAATAGTCTTGACTCATAGACACAGGAGATGACTTCCTGAACAGAACACTGTTAGCATGGGCACAAAATTCGACAATTGATAAATGGGAACTCATGAAACTGAAAAGCTTCTGTAAGACAAAGGACACCATTATTCCTACAAAGTAACAGCCTACAGAATGGAAAAAGTTTATACCAACTCCACATCTAGTAGAAGATTAATATCCAATGTAGCACAAATCTTAAACACTCTTATTAATAAAAAACTTGGGAGCCAGATACTGGGATAAACACTGAAAGATCAGAGAAGAAGAAAAAGCTACAGCTAACTTCCCCTCGCCAACTTCTCAGCCCATCCTGTTTCCTCAAACTGGAAGCCTCTGAGTCCTCACCCAAATGGATCTCAGCTGAACTGCTGCTGAAAGCCTAAAAGCTGAAAGGGCTCTAGTCACTTGTTTTCACGCCCTATATACCTTTATGCTTCCTGTCATCACTTCCTAGGATTAAAGGCATGTGTCACCATGCCTGGCTGTTTCCAGTGTGGCCTTGTAATCACAGATATCTGGATGGATGCCTCCAGAATGCTAGGATTAAAGGTATGTGTGCCACCATTTTCTGGCTGTTCTGTTCTCTGACTCCAGATAAGCTTATTAGGGTACACAATATATTGGGGGACATAATATCACCACAATCCAAAATATGGAAAAAACTCAAGACTAGATATCAAGTAACCAAATAACCTGATTAAAAATGGGGTACAAATCTAAACAGAATTCTTAATAGAGAATTACTGCTCTTGGGCAAATATTCAAATAACACTTCATCCTACCACAAGGAAACTTGTTCAACCATATTCATTGCTGCTCTTCATGACCGCCAGAAATTGGAAACAACCTAGATGTCCCTCAACAGAAGAATAGATAAAGTAAATGTGCTACAAAATGGACTATTACTCAGCTGTTAAAAAAATAACAACTTGAAAAACAACATCAGCTGGATAGCCCTGCTCCCTAGGCCCTAGCCCCCAGGGGCACATCTCATGCCTCTCCCCCCAACCAGACATCAAAGCCCCAGAGACCCAGCGGCACCCTCCCCACACCCTCAAACATCTCCTGAGGCGTCAGTGACCACCAGAGCCACAGGCCCCACCTGCACCAAGTGGAGGAAGAGATGGTAGACTACAGTGTAAGAATACGTTCAACAACATAGAGCAATATGGCACCACCAGAAACTAGTGGTTCTATGACTACAAGATATGAACACCCCAATGTAGAAGCAGAAGAACACAACCTAAAAAATATCTTTATAAAGATGATAGAGGCCCTTAAAAAGGAAATGAAAAACTCCCTTAAAGAAATGGAGGAAAAGACAAACAAAAAAATTGGAAGAGATCAATAAATCCTTAAAGAGAGCCAAGAAAAAACAAACAGGTGAAGGAAACAGTTCAAGACTAGAAAATTGAAATAGAGGCAATAAAGAAAACACAAACTAAGGGAGTTCTGGAGAGGGAAAATCTGAGTAAATCATAAGGAACTACAGATGCAGGCATAACAAACAGAATACAAGAGATGGAAGAGAGAATCTCAAGTGTTGAAGATATGATCAAAGAAATAGATTCATTAGTCAAAGAAAATGCTAAGTCCAACAAATTCTTAACACAAAACATCCAGGAAATCTGAGACACCATGAAAAGACCAAGAAGCTTGGCAAGAAAGCCAAAAATAAGCACATATTCTCTGGAGAATATACTAACATAATTTCAAAGAGCTTGTTCTTTCAAGATTGTTACAGAATTTGGTTTCTCCAGAAAATTTCTGTAAAGGAAATCCTCTAACATAAATGCAGGGAATATTGAAAGCTATCTTAGTACAACAATCACCAGTGTGGGCCTAAGACAATAAAGCCTCTTCCTGCACTCCTCCATGCTCACCTGCAGCAGGACCACATATGGCTCCTGGGACGTTGCTATCAGCTCCTGATACATTTCTCTTAGTTCTTTGCTCTTTTGGTCCATCATGGCTTCACTTGTCCTGAGTTTCTCTAAAACACATTGGCCTTCATTTCTCATAGACTCAATGTGTTTCTCTTCCTCTTCACAAAGGAGTGGGTGCAGTTTCCTATACTCTGTCCTGATCATTTCTTCCTGGGGAGTCAAGTAGTCCTGAAGAAAAAGGAACATTCTCAATCATATTTGCAAAGCATTTTATCCTCCTTCATTCCATACTCCTATGCTTAAATTTCACAAATGACTTCTAGAACTCTGCTACATAGACTGATTGACTGTCCCCACATTTCAGAAAATGTAAATTCCTTGGTGAGAAGTCTGAGGGGGCGGGTGACAGGGGGGGGGGAGAGGGGTATTTGTGGATGGAAGGAAAAATGAACAGAAAATATCTTAATAAAAAAAAAAAAAAAAGAAGGAGAAAAAAAATAAAAATGTAATCAAAGTTCTATTCCTTAAAGGCTATCTAGGATATTGGGAAATGCAGATTAGTATTTAGTCATGTATAACAATCAAACTTATAGTTATGTTAGGTATGTGTTCAAGCTCAACAGAGACATATATTAAATAGATAGATGATCTTCAAACACTTCAGAGACCTACAGAATATGGCATTTTCATGTTTTCATAACATAAGGCTTTTCATGACCGTGAGATACATCTACTCCTGGCAGCACAAATCTACTTCAAAAGAGGATGGTGGGTATTGAAGAACCTCCAGATGGAGTTTGCTTTCATTGTGGCAAATTTTGCCACTGAACAAGAAACTGTCCTTGCCTCAACTGCTGACAGTATGTTGTCCAAATTAGAAAAGGAGGACACAAAAGAAGGCGAATGTCAAACTTTGCTAAAGCAAGGAAGGACAGTCCGGCAAAATTCCTGCTTCACAGAAAAGTTTGTCAGATATTCTAGGCCTGTAAGCCAAAGATGGATGCCCCAGCCTTGCAGAGGAACCTTGGGTGACTGTCCAGGTAGCCAGATATCTCTGTCATTTCTATAGTTTGGGAAGTTGCTTGCTCTGTACTTACTGTTTACTCAGATAATATTATATTCTTCTTGGGTCTCTGATGGGGTTAAAAGACTAGATAGTTTTAGTTACAGTTTTCCTTGTTATCAAATTCAGAAAGAAACTCATAAAAGATGTAAAGTGTGTAATTTTGAGCTAAAGTTGCTTACCTAAGAAAATGTTTTAAGGTCTAAAAAGATATTTCTAGGTTGGTAATACAAGTTATGATAGAAAGTAAATTAGGTACGAAACTTTGGAGTCATCAAGATGGGATATATAACATTGCAGAGCATCCTTGGATGACTGTCCTAGCAGCCAGATATCTGTGTTGTTTCTATAGTTTGGAAGTTATATGCTCTGTACTTACTGTTTAATCAGGTAATATTATATTCTTTTTGAGTCTCTGATGAGGTTGAAGACTAGACACTGTGCCAATAAAGCCACCTTAAATTAAAGAACAGAGTCAGTGATAGGTTGACTGGGATTAGCCATAGAGTTCTTGGAGGACTTAGGAGGTCTGCTAAAAGGACAAGAAAATTGGAGAGAAGATATCTGGGAGTTTTCTGGGGCTGGTGGGTTTTGAAAAATGTGGAGAGAGGGTCAACCAATTGACTCTCCACTTTCCTTGGATTTATCAGAAAATAATAGACTCTTGAGTTTTTCTTATACTGGAACAATTTAGGTAATTGTTTCAAATGACTCTGGGTTGTTCCAAGATGACACACAAAACCAGCCAGTACAGTTGAGTATATAATGTCCTTCCCTAGATATTTAGATAAGTTTTGGCTTGAAGTTTATTTTGTCAGATATTAAATGGCTCCATTTGCTTGGAATACCTTTTTCCATCCGTTTACGCTGAGGTGATTTCTATGCTCGATATTAATGTGTATTTTTCAGATGCAGCAGAAGGATAGTTGCATAGTCTCCATGTTTTTGTTGGGGAACTGAGATTAATGTTGACAGTTCTTAAGGAATGGTGATTATTGATTCCGGTTATTTTGTTGTTGTAGTGTGGGTACTCCCCGTTTTGATTTGCTGGTCTGAGATTATTTATTTCTCATGGTTTTTTGGGGGGTGTTGTTATTCTCTTGAGGTTTAGTACTAGTGCCTTCAGCAGAGCTGGACTTATAGATAGATATATCTTAAATTTGGTTTTATTATGGAATATTTTTCATTCTCCATGTATTGTGATTGAAAGTTTTGTTTGGTACAGCTTATATCTGTGGTCTCTTAGAGTTTGTAGAACATCTGTCTAAGTCCTTGAGGCTTTTAGAGTATCCATTGAGTTGTTGAGTGTTATTTTAATAAGACTATCTTTTATGTGTCACTTGGTCTTTTTTTCCTTGCAGCTTTTAAAATTCTTTTTCATTCTGTATGTTTAGTGTTTTGATTATTATTTGCGAGAGAACTTTCTTTGCTGGTCCTGTATTTTGGTGTTCTGTTTTGCATCTCCTTTTTCAGGTTGGGAAAAATTTTCTCTATTATTTATATGAAAATATTTTCTGTTCCATTAACCTTGGCTTCTGCTCCTTCCTCTCTTCCTGTTAAATTTAGGTTTGGACTTTTAATTGTGTCCTAGATGTACTGGTTGTCTTGTGCCTGGATTTTTTTAGATTTAGCATTTTCTTTGACCAGGGTATCCATTTCTTTTTATCTTGTCTTCAATCCTGACATTCTCTTGTCCATTTTTATGTATTCTTTTGATAAGGCTTGCTTCTGGCCGGGCGTTGGTGGCACACGCCTTTAATCCCAGCACTCGGGAGGCAGAGCCAGGCGGATCTCTGTGAGTTCGAGGCCAGCCTGGGCTACCAAGTGAGCTCCAGGAGAGGTGCAAAGCTACACAGAGAAACCCTGTCTCGAAAAACCAAAAAAAAAAAAAAAAAGGCTTGCTTCTGATGTTCCTGTTCGAGTTCATAAAGTTTTCATTTTTAATTTTCACTCAGTTTGGATTTTCTTTATTGATTTTGTTTCCACTTTCATGACTTGAACAGTTTTCTTCATTTCCTTTCACTGTTTGTGTTTTCATATGGTTTATTAATGGATTTATTCATATCCTCTTTACAGTTCTTGATCATATTGATAATAGTTATTTTGAAGTTCTTGTCTTTTGCTTCAGCTACATGGCATTTCTCAGAGCTTACTGTCATAGGGTTGCTGGGCTCTAGAGGTGACACATATTTTTCTGGCTATTATTGATTGTGCATTTGTGCTTGCATATTGACATCCTGGGGATTGTGTTATTTTTTTTTTT
>CABHPQ010001248.1:54379-83628 GCA_902168405.1 Peromyscus aztecus
TTTTTTGGTTTTGCGAGACAGGGTTTCTCTGTGTAGCTTTGCGCCTTTCCTGGAACTCGCTTTGGAGACCAGGCTGGCCTCGAACTCACAGAGATCCACCTGCCTCTGCCTCCCAAGTGCTGGGATTAAAGGCGTGCGCCACCACCGCCTGGCTGTGTTCTTTTTTTTAAGATTTAGTTTTATTATCTTTTATTATGGGTGAGTGTATCTATGTGTGGATTCTTGAGGCCAGAGGCCTAGGATCCCATGGAATTGAAATTATAGGCAATCATGAGCCATCATGTGGGTTCTGGTTATTGAATAAGGTTCCTCTGGAAGAGCAGTAAGTGCTCTTTATTGAGCACAACCATCTCTTATGCTCTGGATTATTATATTTTAGATGTTAATTTATGGTCTTGTCTTTGTTGGGTGCATTTCCTGGTCCTTGGTTTTTTTTGCCTTCACTGCATCTTAGTAGCATGTGGTAGCTGTTTGTTTCCTGGTAGACAGTGCTACCGAGTTCCCTGCCAGGTATGACCACTGGGTATAATGGGTAGAAACTGTTTCTAAGTATTGGGAGCTGCCAATGAAAATGGGTCTGGGTTAGAATGTTGGGGAGCTATGAAGGTTCATAGGAGGGAGTAAAGCTTGTTCTGCCTTGAGGATCGGATTATCTGGCTGGCGTTGCCAGCAGATTTGCAGGGAGAGTTTAACTCAGGTGTTGCTGGGTGCTCTTAGACCAGGCACACTCCATGACTCCACCCAATGGTGCAGAACATGCAAGAGGGAAGCCTTGCACATGTCTCAGTCTCTCACTCAGTGACACAGATGATGGGCTTAAAGCCAGTCTGAACCTTGACATCATGGGATATCTGCAAAGATCATCCTAGTCCCCCCAGAGTCTGTTCATGAGTCTTTTGGCCTGTCCTCTTTCTGGCTCTGTGGACAGAATGCTTCACCATTTTTACCTTTCCAGAAGTCATGGCAATATACAGCAGATTGAACAAGTTGACTTACCAGTGAATAATTCTCTGATAGAGAGCCCCACTAGGCCTGGACCATGGGGTCACAGACTATGAATACTGTGTGCTTCTGTCTGTAATTTTCTCATGTGCTACTACAATTCTTCCTCAAACAGCTATGGGGCTCTTCCCACAGCCTATTGGCAGTGTGTTTTCCATTTACTGGGTACATTAATTTTTGTGGATTGACAGGCAGATAATTTCTTCTTATACTGTGTAATTGTGGAGAATAACATGTGCTTTCATAGTTAAGCCTTTGTTTCACAAAAACAGTGAGAAACTTAGAAGCCTGTTTTATATCGTTAGCTGAGGCTGACATAAAACAGCAGTATCTCTTCAAATTCAAGACAATTGCATACAATTAGCTGATTTAAAACTTCAGAGTAAATGTAAAGTAGACCAGAAGACCATACATGTAGATAGTAAGATAAACCTTCATAGATAGTGCACAAGGATATAGTTGAAGACTGGTGATGAGGAGGCAGTCCCAGGAACCAAGCCCAGCCTCTGATGGAATATCCCTTTGAATTGTCTGTTTGAGGCTTGCTAGCTACCCAGGGAGGTTCTAAGGAGTTTCAAGAGATACCTGATCTAACATTGGCCTCCAGAACTCGGGTATACTACATAGGATATTCAGGGAGGATGTTCTTCTCTTGGATACTTCCACACATCTTGTCCTTGGTGTTGGAGATATTCTGGGAGATTTCTTTTAAGCCTGCCTGAATCTATGGCAGGATACTATCCAAATATCAACTCTGTCAAGATGGAGATCTGGGTAGTAGACAGAAGGCTCAGCAGCTAACTGTGCTTGCTGCTCTTACAGAGAGCTGGAGTTCAATTTCAAGTAGCCACATTGGATGGGTTAAAAATTCCTCTAACAACAGAACTAGGGAATTTGACATCCTATTTTGGACTCTATGGGCATACTCATAGAGACAAAGAAAAAAACCAAAGAGTATTGCTTAGGATACACAATTTATAAGCAATATTTATTTTAATGAAGCTAAAACATATATAAACCTAATTAAAAATTACAAGCTATTAAAAGCACCTGGAAACTTTAAAAAAAATGAGGAGATTTTAAAAAGATGACAATCTTCCTGAAGAGACAGTGCATATAGGAACCTGAGTTTGATCAAAGAGAGCTGTGTTGATCTATGCAGACGTCTGCTCAAGTTATTCTGGGACTGGTCCCATTTACTGTTGTCCATTAACATCCCACAGAGAAGGATGTGTTCCGTGGTGTGGCAAAGCCTGGAGGTCTGGTTCCTTCTCCTTGATTCTGGAGACACAAGCAAGGAAGGGAGGAAGTGAAGTTCAGGGTAGGGAAAGCCGATGTTATCCATCTTCCAATTCTACAGCAGATCTCCCCATAGGAAGGTTTAATGGCTCATCATTTCTATCTGTCATATGGGGCCCAATGCTTATTTTCTCATACCCCATGTTTCTGTGTGCCTATGTATTATCACATTCATGTGCATCTGTATCACTATCCCTGTTCACTGGGGAATAAGGCATTTCCTATCCATAACTCAGTTTGCTCAACTCCCAAGAGGATGTAAAAGCCCCAGATTGTTGGCATTCTTTGAGGATCAAGAAGATAGATTGTGTTATTGAGTTCTTAATCATGTAATCCTCCTTGCCAGAAGTCCCTGTTCATCTACTCAGCTGGGAGAAAGGTTCAGCAGGAGGATACATCTTACATTCTAGGAACCCATCTTGAGGAGCACAGACTGGGGGATAACCTGAAATATACTGCCTCCCACAAATAACTCTAGCTTCTGTTCTCTGGCTCATTGAGTTGCTGTGATAAAGGCTAGAAAATGCCTTCCAAGTGGCAATGTACTCCACCATTTCTACAACGCAAAGTTATAGTTTGTATTTATTAATATTAGAATCATATATTAATTAGCCCATATCTATGTCTTAAAGGAAGTGACTGCTTTGTGTTAGCTGCCCAGGTAACAAGAAGGATTCAGTCCTACCACATTCATTCCCTTTATACATCATCCATATAATCCTTTAGATTTTAAGAAAAAACAAGTAGGGGTACCTCCCTGATGAAAAAGCTAATTGTCTTGAAACGGTCATACTCCCTAAGTTTAGATTTAAGAGAGTCTGTCTTATTTTACCCAGATATAATTTGATGTAGCACCTACTGGAACATCTTAGATAATGATTCCCATTTAATTGGTTGTGACAAGATCAGAAACAGCTTTGAATACAAAGATACAAAGCCTGGTTTTAACCCACATGACCTATGGTGGTCACAACTTGGAATAAAATTAGAAGGCCCAAGGAAGAGAACTCAGTCAAATCTACAGGACATGTATATGAAAGCATTTGGGATTCATTTTATAAAGCATTACTGCGTTCCAACAATATATGACTCAGATGAGTTTTAAGTGGAAATAAAAATAAACTTGATAGACTCCAGTCAGAGAAGCAGGTAGTCGAACTGCAGATCTCCAACTTGGCCTTCTGCTGTTCCAATTCAATCTCCTGTCTCAGCTCCAAATCTGCAGCAAACTGCCTGCTTTGTGTCTCCTTCCTCTCTGCCTCAGCTCCTGTGGATTACACAGATCTTCCCGTCTCACCCCAACTTTTTACATTATCCCAGTCCCCAACACCAGTGGGCATTCCCTGAGAATCCACCAGCCTAACCTGCCAGAGAAGCAAGCAGGCCACTAAAATGGGAAGGCGAGATTCAGATCTTCACTCACTTTTATCCTGTAAATCCAATCCCCCGGTCTCATCCACAGCACTATATGGGATTACCATACTATATTGTCTTTCTAGGTCTGGCTAACCTATCCTGGTATGATTTTTTTCTAGTTCCATCCATTTACCTGGAAATCTCACATTTGTATCTATTTAATGGCTGAGTAATACTTCATTGTATGAATGTACCACACTTTTTAATCCATTCATGTGTTGATGGTCATCTAGGTTATTTCTAATTTCTGGCTAGTATTATAAAGCAGCAATGCACATGTTTTAGCAAGTGTCTCTGTAGTAGATCCTTCTCCAAACACTTCTCCTGTCTTGTCACCCTGCCAAGCCTGAGCTGTGTTCTGGTCTCTGGTTAATCATAGCTGATTCCAGCTCCAGCTGACAAGACATCACAGGTTCTTCACACAAAAGGCCTGATAGAGTCTTTCCTTGCCTCAGAAACTTCACAACTCAGGCCTCCATCATCTCAACATTCTTACCTTCCAAGATCCTATAAGAACAGGTCATTGGGCACTCAATACTCAATGACTTTTCTAACCCAAAGGTACCAAATCCTTCCACCATTCTCCCCAAAACAACATGGTCAGATCTATTACAGCTATACCCCACTATCCTGGTATTAAATTGTCTTATTAAGAATACTATTACTCTGAAAAAAAAAAAGAATACTATTACTGTGATGAAACACCTTGACAAAAGCAATCTGGAGAGGAAAGGGTTTATTTGGCTTATACTTCCATATCATTGTTCACCATTAAAGGAAGTCAGGACAGGAACTCGCACAGGGCAGGAACCTTGAAACAGGAGCTGATGCAGAGGCCATGGAGGAATCCCAATTACCAAATTACGCTCTGTGGCTTGCGCATATTGCTTTCTTATAGAACCCACCACCAGCAGGCCTGGGAAAATCCTGCCAACAGTGATCTGCCATGCTCCATCATCAACAACTAAGTAAGAGAATTGTTCTACAGGCTTTGTCCAGAGTCCATGGTCATGAGTGCATTTTCACAACTGGAGTTCTCTTCTCTCAGATGACTGTAGCCTATTCCAAGCATACTTAAAATTAGTAAGCACAATCCATATCTGTGCTCCAGCTTGGCACCAATAAGATAGTAAAATATTACATACATAGGTATGTATTTATAACAGACACATATAAACAGCTGTATAATAATTTTATAGTACTATAATCCAACTGAGGTTCCTGAGCATACTTAAAAGAGTTCTAGAACCAAGCTAAAGCTTTAGTCCTAATTAGTAATTCTGACAAGTTTGAAAAAACAAACAAACAAGACAAAAACACTTTGAAAGGAAGTTATCTTGGTGGAACATGTGGACCACAGATTTAATAGCAATAAATAGGTAACATAACAGAGCAAATACTTTAAAAACACCATGTACAGGATTATATCTTCCTATGGCCATGTGTAGCCAGTGGAGAAGAAAGGCCTTATCTGATAATTAGAAGTGCCAGAAGGGTACCTGTATATGAGGGAACTCTTAGCAACATTCAGGAAACTTGAACATTCCTCTTCACAATCAAGGAGCATGCCAATCTGTCCCAGTGGCTCCTCTATATAGTGCTGGAATACTGGGCATGTGGTGAGGAGACTGTAATGATTACCCTCCTTCACACACACAATGTGTGTGAAGAAATGCACCTTCATATTCAATCATTTGGTTTCTATTCCTTAACCAGGAATCCTTACAGACCCCTACAGCCCAGTCCCAAGAGTTCTTCCAATCCAGCTCCCAGTAATATTTCCCAGGGGTGAAGGAGTTCTTTGATCCCCAGGAAGCAAAATAGCATCCAGTAGAATCCACAGATGTATCTTTATGGCGAGGTCTGAAGCTGAATCTTCTCATGACATTAAATAGGTTCATCTTGTAATGGAGCGCGGTTATATTTTCAAAGAAAATATGAACTGTGGGAAGAATCAACATTTTAGTTAAAATGACTGTTTACATTTTTCAGGTGACAGAGGTCCATAGAGTCTTCTCGGGTTTTAAAAAGAGAAGACTAAGACTTGAGGTTAAGTATGGCTCAGATACAAAGTAAAGGATTTCCACAAGAAACAGAATGGTAGTATGAATTTTTTAATGAAAATTTGTTGGTGCTGTAGAGGAGGTTGCAATCTTATGTAATTACATTGTTATTTTACAAAAAATAAACATAAATGAATACCAATACAACATATCATTGTATGGGATACTGGCTGAAAAGAGCATGTCAGTTGTTTATTGAGACATAAAGAATGATTAAGTAATTCAGGACAGCTTAATTCTATTGAAGTGTACCCAGTGATGGAGATATTTGATTATTTTCCTTTAAACTCCTTAGGAATTAATTTCTTATGCTGCATTTTGCTCCATAGACTAAAAAAACGGCTCCCTCCTCTACAGCATCTCCTCTACATTGAAAGTGCTGGGATTAAAGTTGTAGACCACAAACACCTGAAAAAAATCATTCTTTGTTTTCTTCCTTCCTTCCTTCCTCCCTTCCTTCCTTCCTTCATCCCATCCCCAGCTCTTTTGGTCTCTCCTTTCAGTATAACACACTTGTTGCTAGAGTTTTCCTGCCTGGCCCACGGTCAGGATAAATCTCTTTCACCTGCCAGTCTCACAGCCGCTCAGACCCAACCAAGTAAACACAGAGACTTATATTGCTTACAAACTGTATGGCCATGGCAGGCTTCTTGCTAACTGTCCTTATATCTTAAATTAATCCATTTCTATAAATCTATACCTTGCCACATGGCTCGTGGCTTACCGGCATCTTTACAAGCTGCTTGTCCTGGCGGTGGCTGGCAGACAGTGACTCCCTCTGCCTTCCTGTTCTTTTAATTCTCTCTGTTAGCCCCGCCTATACTTCCTGCCTAACCACTGCCAATCAGTGTTTTATTAGCAACACATTTGCCATACAGAACATCCCACAGCAAAAAGAGTTTTTTTTTTTTTTTGAACATTTTCGATGCTACAGACGAGAGAGTATTTTTAATCTATGGAGTAAAATTCAGTATGAGAAATTAATTGCTAAAGAATTTAAAGGAAAATATTCAAATATATCCATCACTGGCTACACTTAATTTGAATAAGACTCTCCTGAATTAATTTATCATTCCTCATGTCTCAGTGAACTACTGATACTCTCTTTTCAGCCACTATCACATAAAACATGATATTGGTATTAATTTATGTTTGTTTATTTGTTAGATGACCATGTAATTAAATATGATTACAATGTGACTTACCAAGACATGTTTCTGGAAAGTTAAAATATTTGTGTTTGCAAAGGTTATCACATTATTGAGAGATACCTCTGGTCATTTTATCACTGGAGACACTCACCTTGGAACTGCTTGTAACTTTCAGTCAGTCCAGTGATAGGTAGGGCAGTGAGTTCTGGTTTCATAGATGGGGGCATGCTCAGCTGCATTGACTCACTCCTGCGAGGAAAAGAAAATATTGATCTGCCTGGTGCTAAAGATATCACACAGTGATTAGGAATAACTTCATTCCAAGTTCAGCCAAATAGCTCAGGGGATAAATCCCTTGTTACACAAGCCTGACATCTTGAGTTCAATCCATCAAACTGATGATAGAAGGAGAGGATTGTCCCCTGTAAATTATTCTCTGACCTGCACACTGTGCAATGGCACATGTGCATGAACATGCACACATATTTACACACACACACACACACACACACACACACAACTATAACAAATTAATTTTAAAGGTAACAAACTCTTAACATGTTTCATGCCGGGCAGTGGTGGCGCACGCCTTTAATCCCAGCACTCAGGAGGCAGAGCCAGGCGGATCTCTGTGAGTTCGAGGCCAGCCTGGGCTACCAAGTGAGCTCCAGGAGAGGCGCAAAGCTACACAGAGAAACCCTGTCTCGAAAAACCAAAAAAAAAAAAAATGAACATGTTTCAGAATAAGCATTCTCTGATTGTGACCCCCATGATCAGAAGACAAGATAATTTACTCCTTGGTGCCCTTTCTGAAGACCTTCCTGATACCTCTTTTCTCAGTAGTTCTTGCCCCTGTATTTACTACCAGAAAAATAGAGCCTGTAGTCCTCCATGTTTAGGTTTTTAAACTAGAAATTTTAGCATCAGGCCTCATTACATACACTCCTTCACTAATATGTACTAAGTAAAGGCACTTGCTGGTCCAAGAGTACAGAAATCATATCCATGAGAAGAATCCCAAACACATAATACACAAGCAATTGAGTATTTTTTATATGATGTATATCTGCACTTTGCTAAGGCAGCTTGGTCGTTTTTATAGCATATTTGATGGTATACTGGCATGCACTGATGGCTAAACTCACCTTCTGAACATGTCATCCAAATCCTGCAAACAAAAAAGAAAACCTTAGATTTCTGAAGAAATGGCATACAATGTTTGTTTATAAAGCTAATATAAATGTCAGTCACCATTACACTAATCTACCCTGAAAATTTTTATGTCTCAAGATGATGCCAACCAAGTAGATTAGCAGAATTTGAATTCTTGATGAAATCAGACTGGAGAGTAAAATTTGAGAAGGACATGGGTATTGACTATACATTGTTTTTGAACCCCCAAATGTCTGCAAAGGTAACTTTCCCTGAGCTTTTCTAAAAACAACAGGGATACTTTTACTATGAACACTTCAAAAGGATGATCTCAATCCTGTATGGTGCTTCACACCTGTAATTCCATAACTGCAGGATTAGAAGTCAGAAGATTACTGTGAGTTGGAGTCCATCAACACTACATCTACACCCTCTGCACCAAAGAATAGGACCCTATCTCAAAGTTCCAAACTCTTAAGAACTCTCCATAACACAGATTTGAAACAGAAGAAATTAGGTAATAGTTTTCCTTAAAATTGTGCACATTATCTACAAAGAGGTAAAAAGAGATTATTGAAAACAGCAACCACTGAAATTAAGTATTCCTGAAAAGGAAATCCTCTAACATAAATACAGGGAATATTAAAAGTTATCTTAGTTATAACAATCACCAATGTGGGCCTAAGACAATAAAGCCTCTTCCTGCACTCCTCCATGCTCACCTGCAGCAGGACCACATATGGCTCCTGGGACATTGCCATCAGCTCCTGATACATGTCTCTTAGTTCTTTGCTCTTTTGGACCATCATGGCTTCACTTGTCTTGAGTTTCTCTAAAACACATTGGCCTTCATTTCTCATAGACTCGATGTGTTGCACTTCCTCTTCACAGAGGAGTGGGTGCAGTTTCCTATACTCTGTCCTGATCATTTGTTCCCACAGAGTCAGGTAGTCCTGTACAAAAAGGACATTCTCAATTATATTTGCAAAGTGATTTTGTTCTCCTTCGTTGCATCCTCCTATGCTTACATTTCACAAGTGACTTCTAGAACTCTGCTACATAGACTCTGACTGTCTCCACTTTTCAGAAAATGTAAATTTCTTGGTTTCATTTATTTCTTCTTTATTAATTACACAGGCAAACAGACCCTAAGCATTTTCACCTATATTAGAGATGCAGAGGTGCCTGAAGAAAAAGTATTGATTGATGATTCATAAGTTCACAAAGACATGAAACTCTGCATGCAATAATTAGAATTCATAGTGTAGTCTAATGCAGTGTCCTGAACTGTCATCAATTCACTCATTATTCCCAGACTCTTCTGCCACAGCCAGACCATTCTTTCCATGAGCAGAGATATATTCTACACACAGAATTAGAGGCGAGCAACATATTTTGGTAGCATCATATCCCATGCCTTATATGCAAATCTTGAATGATAAATTTTGAAAAATATCTGATTAGACCAGATTTTAAGCATGGTTCTCATACTCACCATCCACAGAGTTGTCATTCTGTTCTCTGCCTCTTGATTTTCTTGAATCTTCTCCCATAAAGATGCCATTTGCTTTACAAGTCTTTCCTGTAAAAAACAATAAATATCAGCTTTTGATAAATAGTACTGATGGACAGATCTTGGACAATAAATACAATTACTTTAGTAGCAATAGAAGGATCACTATATTCTTTCTTTTCTTACTTTTGGTAGCAATGATTTTTAGATTTCAGAATATAGAAATAGAAAATATAGCATATCCCTTTGTTCAGGTATAGTGATTAATAATTATGGCAAATGTCTGGGTAATTTGCATGAGACTGGGATTTCCAGATGCTTCTCTCTAGCTGAGTTCAATGTACATTTTCTAATTTAGTCTCTAGTCATAAACACTTTTAAAAGATATGAATTTAGTATTGCAGTTTCCAGTGACCTGGGCATAATGTATCATAAAATACAAATGATCTTTTCACTTATGGGTCTCCCAAGGGATGCTTACACTTATAGTCAAAGTCAAACCTTTCCTTCATTAGATGTTAATAAAGTGCCACCATTCTGAAAACAGTGGCTTTGTCATAATGAGGACCAGCATCTTCCTGTGGCTTGCTAAGTCTACCTCTCTCCAGCTTTGAAGTTCTCTCAGCAGCATCACTTACCATTTGACTCTCAGCAGCTGCTTCAATGGGACAGTGTCTGTGTCCTCTGTGCTCATGGGAGTTAGAGCAGAGCTGACAGAGGAAGATCCTGTTCTCAGCACAGAAGATCCTCTTTGTCTCTTTGTGGGTCACACACTTATGCTCCTCAGAGCTCAGGTCCTTCATGAGGCTGGATTGTCTGACAATGGATACCAGTTTCTTCAGAACAATGTTGGTTCTCAAGTCCTTCTGAGATGGTTCCCTACACATAGGGCATTGGACAGGAAGTTGGATGTCTTCCCTGGAAAGGTTTAAACAGGCTCGACAGAAGCTGTGACCACAGTTTATGGTGACTGGGTCTGTGAAGCTGCTCAGGCAGATGAAGCAGGTAAGTTCTTTCTGGAAGGCTTGTGAAATGTCTGACTCCATTTCTCTGAAAGAAGAAAAGCAGAACTGCTATTATTGGACCCCAGAGAAATCAGAAACTGCACAAAATTTGCTTCACGTTGTGATTCAGTCTGTGTATTGCAAAACAGGCTTCATTTTTTGGTGACCAAAAATCAAGATAAGTATAGAATTTCAGTTTGTGATATTTCCTGTTTCACCCTTCTTAACAGAAGTACACATTGATCTGAGGGACTTCTGAGCCCTACCACCTGCATCTTCTTTGGAGACTCCATCCAAATTAGTACCTTGGTTCATGGACTGAGACAGGATCCCCAGTGCTTATGAAAAAAAAGTATATACACTGTGGAGTGATCAAACTCCTTCAAGTCCACATGTTGGCCTTTCACTACAGACAGAGGTATATTAAATACATCCTGCTTTGTTGTTTATCCAAGAAAACACTCCCTACTTCACATGGTCCCTAGTAAATGCTTTGCTTGATTTCTGATTTTAGCATCTTAATGGTTCACATCCCACTGTCCTGACCCTTGACACTTGAAGGCAATAAGAGTTACTTGTCTTCTTTCTGCTGCAAATACCTAACGAGAATAAGAATTATGGTGGTTCATAATTCAAGGACATTGTTTATCATGGTGGGGAAAAAATGGCAGCAGGAGTTTGAGGTAACTGGTCGCATTGCATCCAAAAATCAGCAAGTAGAAAGCAAGGAACACTTGCTGCTCAGCTCCTGTTCCCTTTTATCCTTAGTTTGAGACCTTAACCCATGGAATGATCAAGTGATCTCATAAACATTTAGTGTGAATCTTTCCAAGTGTAGTCAGTCTCCTCCAAATAATCCTCTACAGACACCCCCAGAGGTTTCCATGTCTTTCCTAAATCCCACTGGTCTGTCTCTCTGTCTCTCTGTCTCTCCCCTTCTCTCTCTGTCTCTCTCTGTATGTGTTCCCATATTCATTTAGTTTTGTTCCTCTAGATTCAGATGAACCTGGTTGGCCCCAGGGGTGTCCTTATATACTCTCTAAAGACCACGCCCATTTCCTCCCATGCCGCTTTTACTCTGGTTGATTCGCCCTTTATCAGATGTCTTATTTGTCCATTGGTCTTTGGATTCCTTAGTTGGATGCTTTTATTCTCCTGGAAAGACAAAACTCTGTCTCAACGTTAACTTTGAGGAGTTTCCTTTTTTGGCAGGTTGAATTCCATGCTGTTTGATGAACTATCACTTCTCTTAATCAAGATGTCTCTCTTGAGTGATTATAATCTTTATCAATTTTGATGGCATCCATAGCTTTTCTTCTCCTGTGGAAACAAAAGCAAAACCTCTTTTTCAACATAACACATATCCTGTTTTCCATTCTGCCGTCAGTGCATCCTTAAAGTATACAGGATGATTTAGTTCAACTTTTTTTTTCTACTATCCAGTGTCTCTCTGTAGCTGTTGTTCCATTCTCATTGGCATTTAAAAATTTTGAGGTTAATAAAGCATTGTGCAATTTATAGCTGGGGGTCTTGGTTACCCCTTTTTTATTAAGCATATTTAAAAAAATCTGATTGGATCTTTCTATAAGTGTTTGTCCTATATGATTGTGTGATATACCTATAATATGCTTTATGTTGTAATATGCAAAAACTGTTTCATTTTGCTAGAGACATATGCTGAAGCATTGTCATTCTTAACTTGTGCAGGTATTCTCATGATGGCCATGACTTTTAATAGATGTGTAATTACAGAGTCAACCTTTTCAGAACTCAAAGCTGTTTCTCACTGAAATCCTGAATAAATATCTATGCATGGTGTACATACTCTAATTTTCCAAATTCTGCCAAGTGAAACACATCCATTTGCCAGATTTCGTTTGAGTAACCTTTGGGTTACTTCTTACAGGTAGTGGAGTTTGATTATTCAATGAACAAGTAGGGCGTTTCCTTATAATTTCCTCAGCTTTTTTTTTAATTTATTTTTTTATTTTATTTTACAATACCATTCAGTTCTACATATCAGCCACAGATGCCCTTGTTCTCCCCCCTCCTGCCCCCTTCCCCTTCCCTGCAGTCCACCCCCCATTCCCACCTCCTCCAGGGCAAAGCCTCCCCAGAGGACTGAGATCAACCTAGTAGATTGAGTCCAGGCAGGGCCAGTACCCTCCTCCCAGGCCGAGCCAAGCGACCCTGCATAAACCCCAGGTTTCAAACAGCCAACTCATGCAATGAGCACAGGACCTGGTCCCACTGCCTGGATGCCTCCCAAACAGTTCAAGCCAATCAACTGTCTCACCCATTCAGAGGGCCTGATCCAGTTGGGGGCCCTTCAGTCATTGGTTCATAGTTCATGTGTTTCCATTCATTTGGCTATTTGTCCCTGTGCTTTATCCAACCTTGGTCTCAACAATTCTCGCTCATATAGACCCTCCTCTTTCTTGCTAATTGGACTCCTGGAGCTCTGCCCAGGGCCTAGCCATGGATCTCTGCTTCCAGATCCCTTAGTCATTGGATGGGGTTTCTAGCACGAAAATTAGGGTGTTTGGCCATCCCATCACCAGAGTGGGTCAGTTTGGGCTGTCTCTCGACCATTGCCAGCAGTCTATTGTGGGGGTATCTTTGTGGATTTCTGTGGGCCTCTCTAGTACTTGGTTCTTCCTATTCTCATGTGGTCTTCATTTATCATGGTCTCCTATTCCTTGTTCTCCCTCTCTGTTCTTGATCCAGCTGGGGTCTCCCGCTTGCCCAAGGTCTCTTTCCCTCGACCCTCGCACTTCATTTCCCCCACTTATGACCAGGCTGTTCATGAAGATCTCATCCATTTCTCCATCATTGGGCGATCCCCGTGTCTTTCTTGGGGTCCTGTTTTCCAGGTAGCCTCCCTGGTGATGTGAGTAGCAGTCTAGTCATTTTTGCTCCACATCTAGTATTCTCCTATGAGTGAGTACATACCATGTTTGTCTTTCTGAGTCTGGGTTACCTCACTGAGGATGATTTATTCTAGATCTATCCATTTGCCTGCAAACCTCATGATGTCATTGTTTTTCTCTGCTGAGTAGTATTCCATTGTGTATATGTACCACATTTTATTTATCCATTCTTCAGTTGAAGGGCATGTAGGTTGTTTCCAGGTTCTGGCTATTACAAACAATGCTGATATGAACATAGCTGAGCAAGTGCTCTTGTGGTATGATTGAGCATTCCTTGGGTATATGCCCAAGAGTGGTATAGCTGGATCTTGGGGGAGATTGATTCCCAATTTTCTAAGAAAGCAACAAATGGTGCTGGCGTAACTGGATATCAACATGTAGAAGGCTGCAAATATCTATCACTGTGCACAAAACTTAAGTCCAAGTGGATCAAGGACCTCAACATAAATCCAGCTACTCTGAACCTGCTAGAAGAGAAAGTAGGAAGTAGTCTTGAACGCATTGGCATAGGAGATTACTTCCTAAATATAACACCAGTAGCACAGACACTGAGAGAAACAATCAATCAATGGGACCTCTTGAAACTGAGAAGCTTTTGTAGAGCAAAGGATACGGTCAACAAGGCAAAGCGACAGCCTACAGAATGGGAAAAGGTCTTCACCAACCCCACATCTGACAGAGGACTGATATCCAGAATATATAAGGAACTCAAGAAATTAGACATCAAAATGCCCAACGGTCCAATTAAGAAATGGGCGATAGAACTAAACAGAAAATTCTCAACAGAAGAAACTCAAATGGCTGAAAGACATTTAAGGAATTGCTCAACATCCCTAATTATCAGGGAAATGCAAATCAAAACAACTCTGAGATACTACCTTATGCCTGTCAGAATGGCTAAGATCAAAAACACTGAAGACACCTTATGCTGAGAGGATGTGGAGCTAGGGGAACTCTCCTCAACTACGGGTGGGAATGCAAGCTTGTACAGCCACTTTGGAAATCAATATGGCGCTTTCTTCCTCAGCTTTTTGCCAAGTAATAGAAAAATCTTTTTTCAAACCCATACTATTAGCATAGTATTTCTTATGAAATTTTGAGGGCTTTAGCACATTATCTACCAATTTCATCATTATCTTGTACTAGAAGGCCTATTAGACCTGTATGGGATACATGTGTTCTATACAAGTTTGACTTTTATTTCTAATTATTGCTTGTAATTGAATAAATAACAAAATTAATTCTGAATCATCTGGAATAAGTTCAGCACTTTCAATAGTTAAAACAACTCTTTCTTCATATTAAAGTCAGTTAGTATATTAAGAAGTTCTGGGAAATCTAATAATACCATGAATCATATAATTCTGACTTTTGAGCAGAATCATAAAGTCTTTGACCCACTTTACTTAAATTTCATGACTTATAACATGCCTTTTCTGACTTATTTCCATCAGTATAGAATGTAAGAAGGCCTGAAAAGATGGTTCAGTGGTTAAGAGCACTGGCTGCTCTTCCAGAGGACCCTGGTTCAATTCCCAGCACCCACCTTGCAGCTCACAACTCTTTGTAACTCCAGTTCCAAGGGACCCTACACCCTCATGGATAAAACACCAATACACATAAAAAAATTAAATAAAAAATTAAAATGTCAATGAGATGGCTCAGCAGGGAAGGTGCTTGCCACCAAGCCTGATGACCAGAGTTCAAGTCTTGGTATCAACCTGATGGGAAGAGACAATAGATTCCTACAAGTTGTCCTCTGACCTTCATATGTAGGCCATGTCATGTACATAAATCACATATGCATGCGCGCACATGTGGGCACACACACACACACACTCAGATAAGTAAAACAATTGTGGGATACCTCTCTCAGTCTTGATGCAGTGGGGAGGAGCTTAGTCTTGCCTAACTTGTTATTTTCATGCTTTGTTGACTCCCACAGGAGGCTTTACCTTTGCTGAGGAGTAAATGGGGGTAGAAAGGTGGTGGGGGAGGGAATAGGATTAGAGGAGGGAGGGCAAACTATCATTGATATATAAATAAATTTAAAAATTTTAATTAAAAAAGAATGTAGGGGCTCTAGAAATTGGTGTTGCTTGCACAATGTCAAGAAGGATCCAATTAGGTTTTTTTTTTTTTATAAACTGGAGTTTCTTGCTTTAGGGATATTTGTTGATAATATCTCCAAAGAAATTAGTGTAAGCCCTTTGCTTTTTTTTCTGTTCATTTTCTGCCCATAATGAGGAAATTTCAGCATTAGTAAAGAGTACCACAATTTCTGCTTGGTCTGTGCTTTCAATTGACAAAGTCTCAGTCTTCTTTTAGAATCAATTTAGAAACCTTTCCTACATAGGTATTTAATTCTTTTAACTCTTTTTCTGTTGCAAAAATATCCACTCTAAAATATTATCATCTCTCTGCAAAGGGATTCCTGTAGAAGAAATTGTAGAAGATAGTATGACCAGAAAACAACCAAATTCTGCATCCAAGCAATCCACATGTTCATCCTGTAGTTTCTTTTGTAAGCTAATTCTCTTTCAGCTTCAGGTGATAAGTTTTTGGACTATTTAAGTCTTTGTCACCTTGTAAAGTTTGAAATAAATTACTTATGAAAGACCCTAACCCTTCAGGCTTACACCCCCAAGCTCCAGGAAATGAGAAACTAAAAATTTAGTTCCCAGGGTAACCTGACTCAGCCATTATTCAATCTCCCCTGCAACTATGTAACAATGTAAAGAGATTTCTGTTAAGAGATGTGCTCAACTGTGACTGGGATAATTGCAGGTGTTCCAGGAAGGACCACCGTGATCTGTGTGTAAACTCCACTCCCGCTCTGATACCCCCCCTTCAGGTTTCAGGAAAAATGCACACTGACGTAACTGTATCCCCCTCTGTGATCACTCTGTAACCAGACAATGATCTATCCCCCTCTGTGATCGCTCTGTAACCAGACAATGATCTTATGAAATTAGCTTCTAGACATAAACCAATCGAAATGACATTGTATGGGAATTGTAATCTTGTGGCTTTTGAGGGTTTTTCCTTTAAAAGCACCTATGAACTATGGTGCGAGGCGACTCTTGGTCTTTGGAGCTTGAGTTTGCCCTTCTGTACAGTCGCTTCAATAAATGCCTCTTGCTGTTGCATCAACTGGACTGGAGTCTGGGTTCTTGGGGCGCCCACTCAAGACCCTAATCTTTGGGGTCCAACACTTAGTTATTGAATTTTAAATGATTGAGGGCCATAACCAGTTAATATCTCCCGGCAATTTTTGAAAACCTTTATGAGTTTGCAATTGGTCTGGATTACCTCACTCAGTATGATTTTTTTTCTAGTTCCATCCATCTACCTGGAAATCTCATGATTACATCTATTTAGTGGAGGAGTAATATTTCATTGTGTGAGTGTGCCATACTTTTTAATCCATTCATGTGTTGATTGAAATCTAAGTTGTTCCAATTTCTGGCTAGTATGAATAAAGCAGCAATGAACATGTTTTAACCAGTGTCTCTGTAGTAGATCCTTCTTCAAAGGCTTCTCCTGGCCTCTCATGCTCCCAAGCCTGAGCTGTTCTCCTAACAAGTGTCTCTGTAGTAGATCCTTCTTCAAAGGCTTCTCCTGGCTTCTCATGCTCCCAAGCCTGAGCTGTTCTCCACGACCACTTCATGCCTTCACAACCAGTACCCCTTACACTACCAAGTTTGGCTAACAGCAAGAGTACAAGCTTAGGTCTTCTGGAACACAGCTTTTGTGGGAAGGAAACACTTCCCAGAAGACATCACCTAGATGATGCTGGTCTCTTCTTAATCATGTCTGATTTCTTCAGCCAAGCTGACCAGCATCCATTGTCCCAGCAAAGCAAGGATTTTACTTTAGTGGTTCTGGTCTCTGGTTAATCACAGCTGATTCCAGCTCCAGCTGACAAGACATCACACGTTCTTTACACAGAAGTCCTGATAGACTCTTCCCTTCCCTCTGAAACTTCACAACCCAGGTCTCCATCATCTCAATATTCTTGCCTTCCAAAGTCCTATTGAACAGGACATTGGGCACTCAACACTCAATGACTTTTCTAGTGCAAACGTACCAAATCCTTCCACCATTCTCTCCAAGACAACATGGTCAGGTCTGTTACAGCTCTACCCCACTAGCCTGGTACTAAATTGTTCTATTAATAGTACTATTGCTGTGATGAAATACCTTGACAAAAGCAATCTGGGGAGAAAAGTGTTTATGGTGATATTTTATTTGTACTGAAATGTGATTTCATTTGTATGTTAATAAATAAAGTTGCCTGGGGTCAGAACTAATAGCAAGCCATAGCACAAGTCTGGCAGTGGTAGCACATGCCCTTGATCCTGATCAATAAATGACAGGCAGATCTCTGTGTGTTCAAGGATACAGTCAGCATGGAGACACACACCTTTAATCTTAATACCAACCATAGAAGACCTGGACGTCTGTATAGATGGGTAGTGACGAGGAGGTCATTTGGTTGGGTTTACAACCAATGAGAAGGCAGAACAGAAAGTCTATAAAAAGACAGATACACAGGAAGTAGCTCTTGCTGAGTGGAAGGACAGCAGCAACAGTGAAGGGTAAGAAAGGGTTTTTAGCTCTTAGCTATTGCTCTGGCGTCTTGGGCTTTTAACTAGGCATTTTGCTTTGTGTTTCTTATTTAATAAGACTGTTCATCCACAAGTGTTTATTTGGCTTATACTTCCATATCATTCATTGTTCATCACTGAAGGATGTTAGGACAGGAACTCTTACAGGGCAGGAACCTTGAAGCAGGAGCTGATGCAGAGGCCTTGGAGGAATCCTGCTTACTCGATTACACCCTGTGGCTTGCTAATACTACTTTCTTATAGAACCCACCACCAGCAGGCCTGGGAACATCCTGCCAACAGTAATCTGCTGTGCTCCATCATCAACAACTAAGTAAGAAAATGCTCTACAGGCTTGCCCAGAGTCCATGGTCATGATGCATTTTCACAATTGGAGTTCCTTTCTCTCAGATGACTGTAGCCTGTTTCAAGCTGACTTAAAATTAGTAAGTATGATACATACCTGTGCTCCTGCTTGGCACCAATAAGATAGTAAAATATTATATGCATAGATATGTATATATAACAGACATATATAAACAGCTACATGAATTTTTTCTGGTGATAGAATATAACTGAAGGTCCTGAGCATACTTAAAAAGGGCTCTAGGTCCAAACTAAAGCTTTAGTCCTAATTAGTAATTCTGACAAATTTGCAAAAACAAACAAGACAAAACCACTTTGAAAGGATGTTATCTTGGGATAACATGTGGACCACAGATGAAAGGAAACATAGTCAACCATCTTTTTCATGTAATAGTATTTTAATATTTAATAGCAATAAATGAGGTAACAGAGCAAATACTTTAAAAATACCAAAGTACTGGATTACATCTTCCTATGACCAGGTGTAGCCAGTGAGGAAGAAAGGCTTGACCTGATAATTAAAGGTGCCAGGGGGGTACCTGTATATGAGAGAACTCTTAGCAACATTCAGGAAACTTAAACTTCCATCCACACAATCAAGGAGCACCCCAACTCGACCTATTGGCTTCTCTATATAGTGCTGGATTACTGGG
This sequence comes from Peromyscus aztecus, assembly GCA_902168405.1. Taxonomy (NCBI): domain Eukaryota; kingdom Metazoa; phylum Chordata; class Mammalia; order Rodentia; family Cricetidae; genus Peromyscus; species Peromyscus aztecus. The sequence continues at coordinate 73,539 of CABHPQ010001248.1, forward strand.
CACGTGGTGAGAAGACTATAATGACTACCCTCCTTCATACACACAAGAAGAAATGCACCTTCATAGTCAATCAGTTGGTTTCTATTCCTTAACCAGGAATCCTTACAGACCCCCACAGCCCAGTCCCAAGAGTCCTTCAAATCCAGTTCCCAGTAATATTTCCCAGAAGTGAAGGAGCTCTTTGATCTCCAGGAAGCAAAATAGCATCCAGCAGAAACTGCAGAAGTATTGTTATGGTGAGGTCGAAAGATAAATCTTCTCATGGCATTAAATATGTTCACCTTGTGATGGAATACGACTGTATTTTCAAAGAAAATGTGAACTGTTGGAAGAATCAACATTTTAGTTAAAATGACCATTTACATTTCTCAGGTGAGAGAGGTCCATAGTCTTCTTGATCTTAAAAAGTGAAGGCTAAGACTTGGAGTCATATACAAAGTGATGGATTTCCACAAGAAACAGAATAGTAGCATGAATTTTTTATGAAACTTTGTAAGTGCTGTAGAGGAGCTTGCCTCAGCCTACTTCTATCAGGTGACTTTTATTACACTGGCAAAAGATGATGTGTGTATTGTAGCGAGGGCCAGAGCAAAGGCTGCGCTTGTGTCTACATCAAAAGTTATTACCAAGGTATAAGCAGTGATAACTTTCATATTAGTGTTTAGATTTGCATCAAACTGAGCACATTTATACTCAAGGAGAATCTAAACATGCTCTAGAAGTGGATCCCTAGATGTATTGGTCCTCCTTTAACCTCTGGAACCTCTGATACTCTTTGCCTGTGAGGTTTCAATTAGCGTTTAGATCTCTGAGAGGGATTTAGACACTGCCTCATGTCCTATCAATTTGTTTCATTTTCATTAATTATGATACATGGCTTTGTCTGTTGAGTTATTTTGTGATTTTTCTTTTCCAGTTCCTTTTGTGATAGGGTCTTGCTATTTATCCTTGATTGGCATGGAACTCACTATGTTGACCAGACTGTACTCAAACTCATTGGCAGTCCTCCTTTCTCTAGTTTTTTGATGATGGGATTATGAGTGTGCACCACTATATCCTGTGTATTTTTTTTTGACTATGGAGTTAACTGCAATGTAAGAAATTAATTGCTAAAATGTTTAAAGGAAAATATTCAAATATATCCATCACTGGCTACACTTAATTTGAATTAAACCATTCTGAATTAATTTATAATTCCTTATGTCTCAGTGAACAACTGATACTCTTTTCAGCCAGTATCACATACACCATGATTTTGATATCCATTTATGATTGGTTTTTTTTGTTTGTAAGATGACCACCTGATTAAATAAGATTACAATGTGACTTACCTAGAGATATTACTAGGGAGTTAAAATATTTGTGTTTGCAAAGGATATCTCATTATTGAAGGGTACCTTTGGTCATTTTATCAGTGGAGACACTCACCTTGGAACTGGTTGTAACTTTTGGTCAGTCCAGTGATGGGTAGGGCATTGAATTCTGGGTTCTTAGTCTGAGGCATGCTCAGCTGCATTGACTCACTCCTGCAAGGAAAAGAAAATATTGATCTGCCTGGTGCTAAAGATATTATCACAGTGATTAGGAAAAACCTCACTCCAAGTACAGCCAAATGGCTCAGGGGATAAATCCCTTGTTACACAAGTCTAACAACTTGAGTTCAATCCCATGCTGGAAGGAGAGGACTGTCTCCTGAAAGATGTCCTCTGACCTGCACACCTGTGCAATGTCACATGTGCATGTACATCCACATACATTCACACACATAAGTATAACAAATCAAATAGAAGAATCCCAAACATATTAAATACCAACAATTGAATATTTTCTATAGAAAGTATATCTGTACTTTGCTATGGCAGGTTCATCAATTTTATAGCATATTTCAGGGTATCCTGGGTTGCACTGATACCTAAACTCACCTTCTGAACATGTCGTCCAAACCCTGCAAACAAAACAAGAAAAAATTAGATATCTTAAGAAATGACATACAAAGTTTGTTTTTAAAGTTCATGTAATTTTAGTCACCATCACATCTATCTACTGTTAAAACTTTTATTTATGTCTCAAGATAATGCCAATGAAGCAGTTTAGCAGAATTCAAATTCTTGTTGAAATTAGACTGCAAGAGCAAATTTGAGAAGGACAAGGGCAGTGAACGAACATTATATTTGAACCCCCACCTGTCTGAAAAGGTAACTTTCTCTGAGCTTTGCTACAAAGCACAGGGATACTTTAAGTAAGAGTACTTCAAATGGATAAGTTCACCTCTGCATGGTGCCTCACACCTGTAATTCCTGAATTACAGGGTTAGAGGCCTGAGCATTACTGTGAGTTGCAGGCCACCACCCACCAGAAAATGACCTTATCTAAACCTCAAAAATCCCAGCCTCCCAAAGAACTCTCAAAAATACAGCTTTCAAACATAAGACATTAAGACATAGGTCACTTTAAAATTGTGCACAATATCCAAGTAGAGGGAAAAAGAGTGTTGGAAACAGCAACCACTGAATTTGGGTTCTCAGAGAAGCAAGGTACAAAAGCCAACAGTTAGGACATATTCCTTGGGAAATCTACTGACATAATTTCAAAAAGCTTATTCTTTCAAGATTATTCCTGAAAAGGAAATCCTCTAACATAAATACAGGGGACATTGAAAGCTATCTTAGTACAACAATCACCAGTGTGGGCCTAAGTCAATAAAGCCTCTTCCTGCACTCCTCCATGCTCACCTGCAGCAGGACCACATATGGCTCCTGGGACATTGCCATCAGCTCCTGATACATGTCTCTTAGCTCTTTGCTCTTTTGGACCATCATGGCTTCACTTGTCCTGAGTTTCTCTAAAACACATTGGCCTTCATTTCTCATGGACTCAATGTGTTTCTCTTCCTCTTCACAGAGGAGGGGATGTAGCTTTCTATACTCTGTCCTGATCATTTCTTCCCGGAGAGTCAAGTAGTCCTGAAGAAAAAGGGACATTCTCAATCATATTTGCAAACATTTTATCCTCCTCCATTGCATCCTATGCTTACATTTCACAAATGACTTCTATAACTTTGTACAAAACCGTGATTGACTGTCCCCACTTTTCAGAAAATGTAAATTCCTTGGTTTCATTTATTTCTTCTTTATTAATTACACAGGCAAACAGACACTAAGCATTTTCACCTATATTAGAGATGCAGAAGTACCTGAAGAAAAGGTATTGATTGATAATTCGTATGTTCACAAAGATATGAAATTATGCATGTAGTAATTAGAATTCATAGTGTAGTCATAGTCTAATGCAGTGTGTTGAATTGTCAGCAATTCACTCATTATTCCCAGACTCTTCTGCCACAGCCAGACCATTCATTCCACATATAGTTATACTAACACTAGGAATTAGAGGCTAGCAGGACAGGTACTCCTAATATCATATCCAATGCCTTATACTCAAATCTTAATTGATGAATTTTGAAAAATATCTGCTTCAACCAGATTTTAAGCATGAATCTCATACTCACCATCCACAGAGTTATCATTCTGTTCTCTGCCTTTATATTCTCTTGATTTTCTTGAATCTTCTCCCATACACATGTCATTTGCTTTAGAAGTCTTTGCTGTAAAAAAAAAACAATAAATATCAACTTTTGATAAATAATACTGATAGACAGACTCTGGGGAATTAAAACAATTACTTTAGTGAGAGTAGAAGGATCACAATATTATTTTTTTTTCTTTTTTAACTAGGAATTTTAGATTTCAGAACATAGAAATAGAAAGTACAGCATACCCTTCCCCTCAGGTATACTGCTTAATAATTTTGATTAATGTCTGGGAAATTTGAAGAAGATTTGGATTCCCAGATTCTTGGCTGTACCTGACTCCAATGTATTTTATTAATTTAGTTTCCAGTCATAGACACTTTTAAAAGATATGAATTCAGTATTGCTGTTTCCAGTGACCTAGGCAAAATGTATCATAAAATACAAATGATCTTTTCACTCATAGGTCAAGGCATATTTACATTTCTAGTCACCCTTTCTTTATTAGCTGTTATTAAAGTGCCACCATTCTGAAAACAGTGCCTTTGTCATAATGAGGACCAGCATCTTCCTGTGGTTTGCTAAGCCTACCTCTCTCCAGCTTTGAAGTTCTCTCAGAAGCATCACTTACCATTTGATCCTCAGCAGCTTCTTCAATGGGACAGTGTCTGTGTCCTCTGTGCTCATGGGAGTTAGAGCAGAGTTGACAGAGGAAGATCCTGTTCTCAGCACAGAAGATCTTCTTTGTTTCCTTGTGAGTCACACACTTATGCTCCTCAGAGCTCAGGTCCTTCATGAGGCTGGCTTTTCTGACAATGAACATCAGCTTCTTCAGAACAATGTTAGTTCTCAAGCCCTTTTTCTGGGCTGGTTCCCTGCACATAGGGCATTGGACAGGAGGTTGGATGTCTTCCCAGGAAAGGTGGAGGCAGGCTCCACAGAAGCTGTGGCCACAGCTTATGGTGACTGGGTCTGTCAGGCAGCTCAGGCAGATGAAGCAGGTGAGTTCTTTCTGGAAGGCTTGTGAGATGTCTGACTCCATTTTTCTGAAAGAGGAAAAGCAGTATTGCTATTATTGGACCCCGGAGAAAGAAGAGACTGCACAAAATTTGCTTCAAGTTATGATTCAATTCTATGTTTGGCAAAATAGGTTTTATTTTTGGGTGACCAAAAATCAACATTAGTATAGGATTGCAGTTGCTGATCTTTCCTGTTTCACTCTTCTTGACAGAAGCATGGATTCATCTAATGACCTTCCATGTCCCACCTGCATCATTTTTGGAGACTCCATCCAAATTAGTACCTTGGTTCATGGTCTGAGACATGATCTCTCAGTTCTTATGAAAAAATTATACACTGTGGAGTGATCTAATTCCTTCACATCCACATGTTGGCCTTTCACTACAGACATAGGTACGTTAAACACATGCTTCTTTGTTGTCTATCCAAGAAAACACTCCCTATTTCACATGGTCCATTATAAATGATTTGCTTGATTTCTGATGTGAGTGTCCTACTGTTTTACATGCCACTGTCCCGCCCCTTGACACTTGAAGGCAATATTAGTTACTTATCTTCTTTTTGCTGAAAATATGTAACAAGAATAAGAATTATGTTGGCTCATAATTGAAGGATATTGTTCATCATTGTGGGGAAGAAATGATGGCAGGAGCTTGAGGTAGCTGGTCTCATGGCATCCAAAATCAGGAAACAGAAAGCAAGGAACACTTGCTGCCCAGCTCCTGTTCCATTTTTTTTTTTTTTTCAGATTAAGACCTCAAACCATGGAATGGTCAAGTGAACTCATGAGCATTTAGTGTGGATTTTTCCAAGTGTAGTGAATCTACACCAAATAATCCTTTAGACACCCCCAGAGGTTTCCATGTCTTTCCTAAATCCTATTGAGTCCAATACTAAGGTACTCTCTGGGGAAATTTATTTGTTTATTAAAGATACAGTTCCTGGCTTGAGTTTATGGGATGAACATGAGGCATAAATTAGGTTCTCATGACTGTTGAGAATTGTCTATCTAATCAACAGTTGTCCATTGTCCTTCTCTTTAAACATCTACACAAATAAAGAATTTTGGTTTGACCGAGATAAACATCCCCCAAATAACTTAAGCTTCTGGGGTCTGAAGCAAATGGAGTCAATGATTTTAGTATTTAAACTGATAATAATACTAATACTCATTGTCAAGATTAGTTTAGAAAAGAGATGGAGACTCCAGTGCTGCCTTCCTTAACTTACCTGATAGAACTCATTTGGTATTTTTTTCTGTACATTAGATACTTCATCCTAAAATAATTCATGAGTTCACAGAAATAATTAAAACTGAACACAGAATTGAAAAATTGCACCAGATTATAACCAAAATCTACTTTTTTGATTACAATACTGTGATTAGTTTTCTCTAATTTAATCACACATATACCAACCTAATAAATCTGTCTATAGCAGGAATAGCCAGTTCTTCCAAGATGTAAACTATTATCAAGCATTATTTCACACTGTGATGTTTTCCTATAATTTACAAGAGAAAAATACTAAAATGTTTTCCTTTGGTAAATCATGAGTTTTCACTTTTATACATAATATTTATAGAATGTATCTCTAAATACTAGTAATTATCAATCTAATCTGAGCAATTATTTTTATATTATCCATATAAAATTAATTTAGAGGTATTGATCTTGCATATATGAAGTACATACAGAAATGCTCTAAAATATTTTTAAAATTTAGAGAAAGATCAAAATTGAAAAGTAGAACATCAGAACAAAGAAAGACTGTATATATATATAAACTAAAATTTACCTATAGCTGTAACTCACAGTATATTTATGAGGAAAGATGACCAAATAGGAGCAGAATCTCTTTTGATAAACAGCCAAATTTTAAGCAGTTTTAAGCAGAAACCTTAGTTTGTTAATAAATTAAAAGTAGGAAATATCAATGACTTTCCAACTGTAAATTGTCCACTTACCCACAAATAGACTCTGGCCTCAGCAGTGTTTAGTGGAAACACAACAATATTAGCTCAGCTCTGGGGTATGATCTTCAATGTGTGGAGGGGATATATCTAGCAGTCTGAGAGCCAGAAGCAAAGGAAACACACTCTGTCTGGTGTAGAGAAGAATGAACCTGGCTGGCCCCTGGAGTGTTCTTATATACTTTCTAAAGACCACGCCCACTTCCTCCCATGCTGCTTTTACTGATGCTTGCTGTAGAGGAGCTCCTGTGAATAGCAGTATTCTAAATGGATGGAAGATTGAATTAATTCTATGGCCAGTATCCACAAACAAATCTCCACAACAAGGTTTCCTGAGTTCCTGCTTAGCTGGGTGTGGTAACTCACACCTTTAATCCAGGAGTCCTAGGGAATGGGCTGCTGAAGCAGGAGGAGTTTTAGTTCAGTGCCTTCCTAGGATATACAGTGAGAAATTGTCTAAAAAAATTTTGCTACATTATTTCACTGTTTCTAAATATTTCATGGTGTGCCCATATTTTTGATTTTCCTTTTGTAATTTCACAGTTAATGATATCAATCTGTGATTTTAGCCAATATCAATATTAAAAATTTCTTTAAAATTCTTTAGAATTTTGTTCAACTCATTTTTATCATAGTCAACTCAACTGTGATTTCTTTGAGATTCACCCCACTCTCTACCCACTCAACTGTTTGTTCTTTTCTTTTTTCTTTTTAAATAAATACATGGTGAAGCCACGCAGTGGTTGCACATACCTTCAATCCTAGCATTCTGGAGGCAGAGGCAGGCAGATCTCTGTGAGTTATAGGCTAGCCTGGTCTACAAAGTGTTTTCAAAGATGCACTCCAAAGATACACAAAGAAATACAGGATTCGAAAAAAACTATTTGATTAACTAAAGCCCAAGAGTCTTAGATTTTTTCTTGTGAGGGAATTTTCTTGATTGAATCATTTGAAGTGGGATGCCCCATCTAAACTCAGATGTTTTGAGGTGTGAGAATCCACCTTAAATCTTAGCTAGTGGCAGCCTATATAAAGGACATGGAAGAAGGAAACTCTCTCAACTTTGCTCTTTGACTTCTTGCTCTTATTCTCACTGTCAAGTTCATCCTATCACTGGTATTAGATTCTATTTTTGGGGAGGATTTCAAAGTATACTGAAGACAAGCTCATACATCCATCTTTGTAGACATAACCACTTTCTCTCTCTCTCTCTCTCTCTCTCTCTCTCTCTCTCTCTCTCTCTCTCTCTCTTTCTCTCTCTGTGTGTGTGTGTGTGTGTGTGTGTGTGTGTGTGTGTGTGTGTGTCTGTATGTGTGCCCATATTCATTTAGTTTTGTTTCTCTAGATTCAGGGTGGTTGCTACACTTATCTCTTGGGTTTTAGTTAACTCCACATGTAGTCAAAGACAACCAGGAATAGCCATCAGCAGGGCTGACCACTTTGTGTACGGATGATCAGTAGTGAGCTCGTCCCTATTAGAGCCTAATTCTTTGTCTAGGGGTTGGACTCTCAAAATTACCCACATTCATATCAACATATTTATTGTTCTGGTCTTGTTTATGCAGCCATTTCTAGGAGAGACTATTTCACAGCACACTTCCTGGTATTCTGGCTCTCACTATCTTTTTGACCCCTCTTCCACAATATTTCTGGAGCCATTGATGAAGAATTTAGATGTATCTGTTGGTGTTCAGATCCCCATGATCTCTTGATTTTTACATTTTGTCCAGTTGTGGTATTCTGTGAGTGTCTGCCTGTATGACTGATTGATTCTTTTCTATGTTCTTGTAAATAAGCATGACTAGTCTTCTCTTACTTGATCTGAAATCTAATGTATTGTTCAGTTTAATAGTAAACCAAGTCAGGCGGTGGTGGAGCACGCCTTTAATCCCAGCACCCAGGAGGCAGAGGCAGGCGGATCTCTGTGAGTTCAAGGCCAGCCTGGGCTACAGAGTGAGTTCCAGGACAGGCTCCAAAGCTACACAGAGAAACCCTGTCTTGAAAAAAAAAGTAGTAAACCAAATCAAGGACAAATAGTTTCAGGGATTGTGAGTTCAAGTAATGATAGGAATAACTACTAAGAAAACAGGCAGGAAAAATGTGCTTAGTATTTTTTGTCATGCAAGTTGTCAACACTGACATGTGTTTAGTGTTTAGAGAGCACAAGGAACCATAATGGTAACAGACCTTAGAGCAATTAACAAAGTAATTCAGCCAATGGGCTCTCTTCAATCTGGAATTCCTTTGCCTACTCTGTTACCAAAAGGATGGCCTCTCATAGTTATTGATTTAAAAGACTGTTTCTTTTCAATACCCTTACAAGAAAAAGACAGAAAAAGATTTGCTTTCACAGTGCCTACTTATAATAATTCTCAACCGGTTAAAAGATTTCAGTGGGGGGTCCTACCACAGGGAATGTTGAATAGCCCAACTCTGTACCAATATTTTGTACAACGGCCATTAGAAGTGATATGTAAAAAATTTCCTAAATCTATAATTTATCATTTTATGAATGATATTTTACTAGCTGACACATATGCAGATACTTTAGAAAGAATGTTTAAAGAAGTAAAGAAAATTTTGCCTTGCTGGGGATTACAAATTGCTCCTGAAAAGATACAAAGAGGAGATTCTATTAATTATTTAGGATATAAAATAGAGCTACAAAAAATTAGACCCCAAAAGGTGCACGTTAGGAGAGATAGACCACAGACACTTAATGACTTTCAAAGATTATTTGGAGACATTTCTCATCTACGAACTATTGTTGGGGTAAAAAATGATGAACTGAATAATTTGTTTAAAGCCTTAGAAGGTGACAAGGACTTAAATAGTCCAAGAGAATTATCACCTGAAGCTGAGAAAGAATTGGCCTTGGTAGAAAAGAAAGTACATGAAGGGCATGTGGATTGTATTGATCCAAAGCTGGATTGCATTTTGGTTATTTTACCTTCTAGGCACTCTCCTACAAGAATATTAATGCAGAGGGAAGATATTATATTGGAATGGATATTTTTACCAAATAAAAAATTAAAAACTTATGTGGAAAAAATCTCTGACTTGATTTGGAAAGGAAAATTGAGACTTCATCAATTAGCAGGAATAGACCCAGTGGAAATTGCCGTACCTTTAACTAAGGAGGACATTGAAAAATTATGGACAGAAAGTGAACCTTGGCACAGAGCTTGCAGTAATTTTTTGGGAGAAGTTAACAGCAAATATCCCAAAAGTGATAGAATTGATCTTATAAAGAGAGCTGATTGGATCTTGCCTCGAATTGTACAGGAAAAACCCACATCTGGAGTTCATACATTTTATACAGATGCCAACAAACAAGGAAAGGCAGGTTACAAATCAGAAAATTTAAGTAAAGTGGTTCAAAGTCCTTATAATTCAGTTCAAAAATCAGAATTGTATGCTATTCTGTTGGTATTAATGGATTTTTCAGAACCTCTCAACATAGTAAATGACTCTCAGTATGCTGAAAGAGTGGTATTACATATTGAGACTGCAGAATTTATCCCTGATGCTTCAGAATTAACTTCACTATTTATTCAATTACAAGATAC
>CABHPQ010001249.1:0-11042 GCA_902168405.1 Peromyscus aztecus
CTTAAAATGAGGTAAAACTACACAAAGATTTTGGTTATGGATTTCTTCATATCTGGAAGGCTAGTGCCAGAATTTATCGTTTGAATTTTGGGACTTAAGAAATGAAATGAACAATAGAGATTTAATTGCAATGGGACAATTTTGAGTTTACTTATAGTAATGACCTAGGAACTGTTTGCCGGAATGGGTTAAAAATGGAACTGTTTAAATGAAGAAATTTATTTCTACCTAGAACCAAGATGCAGTTTTGTGTATGCATGTATACTTTATTAACTGGTGATTCATGAATTGTTTTGTGGAACTGTTTATGTAAAAATGGAATTATGGAACTGGTTTTGTGTTACAAATGGAACTGTTTAAATGGAAAAGTTTGGGTTTTTTCTAACTAGGTTTGGGACTTTGTTTAAAAAATTATAAAGAAAAGGATTTATGAGATTGAATTATGTTTGCAGAAAACTATTGCTATTAATGCACCCTGGTTTTGTGGAGTTAAGGAAATATTTAAGTTTGTGAATACATTGAAGTTTTTCCTATGTTCTGTTAGCAAGAAAATTCAAATGATTAAGAGTTAAAGTTGTAAAGCGGAGAAAATTGTTAACTATATATAGCACCATATATGCTAATTCAAATGGTTCTGTTAAGAGTTTGCTTTAAGTTGTAAGATTGGGAGAATTGTGACTATGTATAGCAATATTTATGTTAACCTGTTAATGGTACTGATGAAGCTAAGAGATTCTTTAAGTTTGTAGTCGCCTTAAGAGTTTTTGGTTTAGAATGGCCTTGAGGCAGCTAAGACTGCTGTAGTCACATTGGACCTAATTCAAAAGAGAAATGCCATCTTTATCATCCTCTACTCCCATACTGGGAAGTGTAACAGCTATGGAGATTGCTGTAAGCCATTAATAGTTATTTTTTTATATAATAAGAAAGGGGGACCTGTGGGGGGCCATTCACGGGTTCCTTGTGGCTTTATCCAGCAGATCCACATAGAGGATGATTAGGACCACGGGCCTGAGTGCAGGTGTCTGAGATGGTATGCACTTGGCTGTGCTAGGGGAGGAGGTCATTTGCTCCACCCCTTGGCGTTTCTATAAAAACCCTGGGGCAGAGACAGTCGGGGCCGTTGGAAAAGGTTCCAGGCCCTCTCGAGGCTATCCTTTATTTTCTATCTGTTTATCTCCGCGATATTCTCCGCAATAAATTTTTCTATCTAATATTTCCTGCTGCTCACAGTCAAGAAAACTCTAGGAAGCTGTGGGGGTGGTGGGTAAACGCCCCACATTTTACATCCAAAAAATATAAATTTTTAAAACAAAAAGTGTCACACAGTTTTAGAGATGAGTGTATAATTAACCCACCCAGTTTTCCAGCAAGCATTTTCTAATAGACCTAAGGCATGTACAGATTACAGCTTTATTTACTACTTCACTGAAGATAAAGAAATAATTTTCAACAACACTCTTAAAACATCAAATTCACTCTATTTGATACCTACATTGGGAAGTATAGATTATTCTGGATTGATTATTTGGGGAGTCTCAACAGATACTTTATATTCAATGTATTATGCTAAGCAGAAGCCTATCATTAAAATCTTGTTCTAGAAGCTCAGTATTACTTGAAACAAAAACTACTCCTTTGACAGGCACAGCAGAAACATTGTTAGTATCTCTTCTTAAAATTCTTAGTTCCGCCAGCTAGAACTAAGTTCCCTAAAAGAACTGACATTTATTTCTTACAGTTTTGTAACTTTGAGATGCTGAATCAGAATTTCAGTAGGGTGATAATCTCTTAAGGTATGTCGTTATGGTTGCAAACTGCTATCATTGGATTATGTACTCACATGACAAAAATAGGCAGGATAGTTTTCCCTTTTTATAATGGTGAATTATCAATTAACAAGGCTATAAATACATGGCCTAAATGTTTCTCACCAGTGCCATCTACCCAGACCACATTATAGGTGTGGTACTGAGGTTTCAGTGTTTGATCTGTGGTGGCATGAGCAGTCAGTCCACAAAAGACATTAAGTCGCCATCCTTATGAATACCCCAGGCTTTTTACCTGTCGTTTAAAGACCATATCTCCAAATATAATGAAATTCATGCTTATGGATTTTTGGGAACATGATTCAGTTTATATCAGTGTTCTAAATTATAAACTTAATAATGGATTTCAAGGAGAGCAACACATTTAAGAGAAGTTGCAAATGATGCTGCCTCTTAGATATAAACTTAAGAGACTTCTTATAGTAGTCTCTAATTACTTGGAAATTTCCTTCCCCTAAACAGTAAATATTTAGCTAGAAAGTTTAAAATTTCATAATTAATACCGACAGACTGATCAGCAATGGGAACCAGACCTAGATAAGAACACCATACCTGTAATCTTCCATTGACCTTGTGAGTATTTGATGAAAGAGACAAGTTCAACCTATTTTCTTTCTCTGAAAAAATGGATACTGAACACGACATTGGTGTAAAGAGATTACAGTCTTTCTTTATCATCTAAAAGAAACAAAAAATATTATCCTTAGGCCCATGTTAATTAATTATATACAAACTGGCTTGGTGGTAAGGAGATTTCAGGAACATATCTCAGTTGTGAAACACTGGTAGATGGGCTGAAACATCCCAAGAACTAAGACAGATGCAAACAAAAACAATAATACACTACCCTAAATTTTAGCACTAACATAAGTACCATGTTTGCATTAAAAATTCATATTAAGAATATAGTGCTTTGTAAGCAATATAAAACATATCGACATAAAAAATTCTGCCAGAAGCACTCAATCCAACATCTATTGTTTATAAACCTAGTTATCACACAAGATTCTATAAAGAATGCATGTAACTCTAGAGGAAAGCGGCACTCAAAGAAGTAAAGGAAATGTGTCAGGAGGGGTTGGGCTTTGTAAGATTACTTGTTTGCTACATTTTGATTAGCTGTGGCTTGTTATAGGAGTCTCCATTTGTCCATGTCAATTAGCAAAGAGGCGTTTCTGTGGTGGAGGTAAGAGCTCTACTTATCTATGGATATACAATTAAATATTTAGAGTGAAGTTAGGGATTATACTGGCTAAGCTAAGCAGTGGTTCTAGTTTCTCTCCTCCAAGAACCATGAACTCGCTTACATCAAGTAGTTAGCTAGGCTTCCATTACCATAAGGATCATTGATCATAGAAGAAAAAGAACAGGAAGATTGGAAGAGCCAGAGGAGCAACAAATTAGCTGGGAGAATTTATCTCCTAGAAATGTCGGAGAAGATAAACCCACAAACTCTCATCCGTATGGTTGCCTAAACAGCATCTGCACAAGACAACACTAATAGACAGGCAAACATAAAAGGAGGAAACCTCACATAGTCTCAATCCTATACGAAGAACTCCAGGCCAGGAAGGAATGCTGACTATAAAAAAAATAGTTTTCTTCGTGGAAGAGCCCCTAAATGAGTTATGCAAAATCAAGTGGTCCTCTCTGAAATCATATACATGCAAACATAACTAAATGATGGAAGTTTTATTATACATTTGGGAATATATATGATTCAGGGATGCACATATAGTAATTAAAGTAATAGAGACCATGAAATTGAAAGAACATAACAGAATATATGGGAAGGGTTGGAGACAGGAATAGAGATCAGATCAAAGGTAAGAGGAAAAATAATTGAAGTATAGTTCATTTAAAAAATATAAAAAAATTTAAACATGTAAAGAAGAATATAAGCAAGAGCAATAATATATGATAACTATGCTAATAATGACAGTACCACCCTAGAATATTTAACCTTTACAGAATAAAACACTGAATTTTTAAAGAAAATATCTGATTAAGTGTGCAAATAACAATGAGCAGACAAAAAATATTAAATTAGATTTGAGGGTAAATAGCAATTCTCTCAGAAAAAATGCTTACATGAAAACTCATTAGCTAGACTCAGCAAGGAAATGAGACTCAAGCATGAATTCGTGATTTAAGAAAAAAAAACATTTAATTTAAAAAAAGATGGAAAAATATTCTTTTGAAATAGTAACACAATGCTGCCTACAAACAAGTACTGTCCTAAGAGTGGAACACTATCCGAAATATGCACAGCTAATTGGAATCATTTTAGAGTGTATTGGCCATACTCTGCTTCTCCCCCATTGTTCCATACAAGGACACATACATTGTAAAATTAAAGCTACAAAGTGTTCCAGTTAAAATGGGGGAATGTGGAGGATTAAAGGATCTACTTTTCTAAAGCATTTAGAAACTGCAACTTAACAAGGGCAGTGGATACTCTCATTGTGTTGTGAATCCTAGGAATAATTCTCATTTACTTTTAGCAGTGAGTTATACAGTGTGACTTCTATACTCACAGACAGCCTTCCTTAAGACTTACATGTGCCACATATTTTCAGCTAAGCAGTTTTATCTTCTGGCTGCCTGACAATAGAGTCCGAAATGGGTGTGAAAAATGCCTCTTTTCATTTTCCATCCAGTCCGTGTCTTTCAACACTGTTGACAAAGTTTTGCTACTACAGTATGTGGAATTTTGTCCTCCTGATATAATATAGCCACTGCCTTCCTGAGCTATCAGTTACTGTGATTAGCTACAGGGAATACACACAGATTGGAGCTATTGATGTTATTTCACGAAGGAGGGACAAAGAAGCATTACCCCAACTCCAGCATGTTATTGGCTGAGAAAGAAATATTTTAAAATATTATAAATGTCCCCTTCTTCATGATGCCATCAATAACGCTATGCATAAGGTCTTGTAAATAACTCTAAGTAAAAAACTAACTGCCTACCAACTTAGACTTTGATAGAATCATTTCTGTGGTCATTTATTGGTGTCTTATTATGAAGTAGTAGATAATTGCTGATCTCCTAAGGAGAAGTTCACAAAATTCTTGTTTTTTTTTTTGTTTCGTTTTTAATTTTCTTAAATTTCTCTTGATTTTAAAGTGGCTGATAAGCAAGGTATGTTCTCTCTTTTCAAATAATTGTTTTTTTTTATGATTGCTCTCTTACTACACTGCACTGTAAACAGTATGAAGAAATAAAGCATGTATTTCAACATTTTGCCAGAAAATTTCCATAGCTACATAAAATTTAGTACATATGTTTTTCTAAAAATAAGGAACACTTTCTGCAATTACTAGCAAAGATATTTCACTTCCCAACCTCTAATGGTCTTCTTCTGATTTCCATTTACATTACTTAAATCCAAATTTTTAAAAAATTGCCTATTCTCTTTTTTTCGTATCTTCCAAAGAAAAACTGGCCTTGGACTCCTATTGCCCTTAGTTATTCATCACCAGATAACTCCACTTCTAGTTATGAAACAAACAACATTCAGGTGAGGAAAAGATCAAGACAATGACGACAGTAGCTATACCCATAAATTCTGAACTACTTGACTGCTAAACATGAGCTGAACAAGGACAGCAGCAATAAAAATTCCAAAATAGAAAGGGGTAAGCCCAACAGGCCAGAATACCATACAAAGAACTAGAGGCAGCTGAGGATGATAAGAGGGGAAGAAGTTATCTTGGTTAATTGGTGTGTGGGAAGAACACACCAATTGTTTCTCCAATACACTTGGTTATTTGATATCAAATGGTTAGTCTTAAAATATGCATTTAAGTATAAGTAACATTATAGAGATTGGTCAAATTGTATTTATCTTTTTAGGTAATGAAATATGTTTTAATATTAGCAATATATAAAATAACTAATAATGAAATAGACCACACAGACTTGCAAGACATCAACTAAAGGTATACGGGAAGGTTTGGAGGATAAAGGGAAGGGAGAAATTAGGTAATTACATTATGGTCTCAAAAGAATAGAAACAACAAACAACTTATCCAAACCATGTGGTCTATAGGCACTCTCATTTCTTAATCTTTGCTCAAATGTCTGACCTAATATCATTACTTTTGAATTAGGATTTATTGATTTTGAGAGGAGGGCCTACAAATATTCAGACTACAGGAGTTATTAGTTTTGCACTGTCTGCTAATGTTGAAAATTAATTAAAAGGAAACAAAATGATTCTACCATGACCTGTGTTCAAGATGATTATTTCACTTTTCTTTTCAGTAGACTGGAAATACAAATATATCTATAGCCACATTTTCTTAAAAAGAAGGAAAAGAGGGCTAGAGGGATGGCTCAGTGGTTGGGAGCACTGGCTGCTCTTCCAGAGGACCTGGTTCAACTCCTAGCACCCACATGGCAGCTCAAGGCTGTCTGTGATTCCAGTTCCAGGGGACCTGGCACCCATGACAAAAACACCAATGCACAAAAAAATAAAAAAAAATTTAAAAAAGAAGGAAAAGAATTACCAATATGTTAACTTTAGTATGAAAATCTACTTAAGATAAGCACAAACTGAGATCCAAATGAGATGTGACCTCAGTGGCTTGTATAAAAGTCATTATTAAGTGCTGGTGAGGCTATGGAGAGAAAGAGTATATATTTGAATACCTTTAGCAGAATATATCAATAGCCATCAAACATATTAATTAGCCATCAAAGAAAACAGTATAAGGCTCTCTGCAAATATTAAAGGTGAAACTACAATTTGATCCAGCAATCACACTGCTGGGCACATGTGCAAAGTAAATTAATTCACAATAGTGTAAATTTTTCTGCACTTCTATGTCCACTGCATTACTCCATATAGGTAAAGAATAAAGTGTGTTAACCATCAAAAGATGTATAAATTAATAATATGACATACTTATATAATATGATGCTTTTTGGGTATAGAAAAAAGAACTCTTGTCAAATGCAGCACTGCTGGATGTAGAGGGATTGATGTTAAGTGAAATAAGCCAGAACAGAAAGGAAAATATTGTATGAGTCTGTTTATGTGTATAATATATAAAGTGTTGAATTAAGAGAGTTCAATAATGAGTTGATAGTTACCATAGTTTTAATTGAAAGCATGAGGGGCTATTCATAAATGAGTACATCTAGGTAGACAGGAAGAATCAGCTGATCTACAGCCTATGATGATGGCTATACTAACAAGTATGGGTAGTAGACATGGCCACCTGCAAGGGAGTAGATTTCAAATATCCATATTGCAAAAATGACGATGGTATGTTTATATATCAAATCAATAATTTCAGCATATAGACATATTAAAGAATTGTTATATATTTTAAATTGCTACAACTTTTTTTCATTTGGATTAGTGAAAATTGAAAAATAACCATGGAAGACTCAGGTATTTTAATTATATTATACTGTGAAACTCTACTGAATTCCAGTTATCGGCTTACTCACATGATAGACAAGGGAGAGTAACTTTCTCAAGTCAGTAGGAAGCAGTAATTTAAAAGTTATTCACCTGGGCAGCGGTGGCACACACCTTTAATCCCAGCACTTGGGAGGCAGAGCTAGACGGATCTCTGTGAGTTTGAGGTCAGCCTGGTCTACAGAGAGAGATCCAGGACAGATGCAAAAAAAAAAAAAAAAAAAAAAAAAAAAAACTACACAGAGAAATCCTGTCTCGAAACCACCTCCACCTCGGGGGAAAAAAAAGGTATTCAAAGTTTCCTGTACCAGGCATGGTTTTTATCTTGTTGAGTAAGTATTAAGTCTAATTAGAGAGCCTTTGGTTACCACCCAGTTATGAGTGCCACTACTGCACCCTTAGCATTATTGTGCCATGCCGGTTGCTGATATTTATTAGGCATTACAGATGGATATGACTGCTGGTTGCCTTCCTCCTTGGTAAGCTAGCATGGGATGCCTTTGGTATCACGAATGGTTGTTCTCACAGAGGGGGCATTCAGATCCGTTCCAGCTACGAGGTCTCTGTGTTTCTGAAGCACATTGTATTTTCAGCAATAAGGACTTACTTTCAATCTCTGGGGAGCAACCAAAGGCAAAATAAGTCAATGATTTCTGTTTTTTACCATAGTGTGCATACATAGATACATTTATTTATATTTCATTTATTGATCTTTATCTACCACATGAGTGTTCATAATTATAGGAGTTTAATGGCTGTGAAATTGGTTAACTATAATCATACTAAATTCTATGTTAATGTACAACTTAGATTTAAGACTGCAGAGATACAGTTTCTCAAAAAAAATTAAGAATATTGAACAGTAGAAATGCTTAAAGTGACAAATGTAAATTCTTGCCCACTTAATAATCCCTGTATTTCATGTTTTTCACCTAAATAGATGATGCATCTCAAATAAAAAAAAGGTTGCACATTATTGTCTTCACTACATTTCAAGAGTGAAAGGGCTAGCAAAACTTTCTCACACAAACAAGAGAAAAGAAATAGTCATGGAGTTGAAGTAGCGACTACAGCGTAAGTCTTCCTTAAAGAACCCTTCAGGGACATTGAAGTACAAAAGATTCTTCTTTCTTTTCTTTAGTATTCTTATCCTGACCAAGGACAAATAAAGACCAGAGCAGGTTACCAAATGAATTGTAAAAAGCAAAGTCCTTCCCTTTCATTCTGCTTGTCAGAGAACAGAGAGTATCCTGAATGATAAGCATTTTTCATCCTGTGATCTGAATATATTTTAAGAGCGATGAAAAATAAAACTATATAATTGAGAAGAGAACCTAGTGACTGTCACAGCGCCGGTGATGTGTGTTTCATGCTGCATTTCAGATGTGTGCATGCATTAAAAATTCAAAATTTTAGCATTTTTCCTCATTTTAATTAATCAGAGGACAAATTTCTGTTTAATATTTAAACAAATTGTTAAACATTAAATATCAAGTCTCCTTTTTGCAAATGTAGAAGGCTATGCATAATTTTTAAAAAAAAAATTCCACAATGTGCCTGTGTTGCATATTCGGTATTAAATAAACAAAATTGTCAACCTCATAGTATACCATTACTAATTAATACCAAAAAATCAATTAAAAACAAGATATGTAAATATACCTGGAAGTTCATTTTATTTCTAAATGAATCAAAATGATGTAAAAATCTAAAATACACGCACACATACACACATGAATGCACACATATAAAATTATAATATATAACAGTAAAAACAAATATCATCAACCCTTTTAACAACACAAATTTTCCTACAGAAAAATTCTTTCCAGTTCTTTGGCTGACCTTTGACCTTGCAAATTGTAGCACATTAATATACATTTAACTGTATTAATCAGAAGAATTATTTTATGTTTTAAAAATATAATGTTAATTTTCATTGTGATAAATTTTTTGCTATGAACAAGAGATGAAAGTCCTGTGTTACTCATTTTCAGTGGTCTCAGCACATGTTTCCTTGGCACAACAGGTTTGGACTAAGTATGGTGGTGGGAACGTGTGGCAGAAGAGTCAGTGTACCTGTAGTGTACGTGAGACAGAGCTGAGGTCACATGCCATTAGAATAAGCACAGATTAGACAATTCATAGCTACCCATCCAAGAAAGTGCTCAGTACCTACTGACAACTACTAATTACTTAATGTTGTAGATAAAAATTAAAATAGAGCAAACATGGTAGATAATTTAGTTGGTTACTTTAGAAATGCTTACATTTAACATTTTATTTGATTAATAAATTTAAAATAAATCAAAATCCTAACTAATTTCAATTTAACATTTGGATATTTGTCTATTAAATAATGTACAATTGACATCTTATGCACATGGATGGGGATTTAGTTTTATTTGTTATATATAAAAGAACTGTGGAGACATGTGAAATATAGTACAGACAAATATATTTTATGTCTATTCATAATTTCAGATGATATTGAGAACTCCTAATGCTAGATTTTCAAATAAATTGTGAGTATGATTTCAGAGGCTTCTGTTCCTGACATTTTTGGGGGGATTTTATCATTACTGTTTCAGACACTCTGTCTGGTATATGTGTCATCTTTTGTTTAGGTTTATATTGTATATAACTCTGTACCTCTTCACCGTCTTCATGATGATTGCAATTGAAAACTGAACCCTAAAGAAAAAATTTAATTAAAAATGAACAACCTCGACATATTACACAAACTAATTACATTAAAACTGAGTACTCCTAGAGCTAGAGACACTGTTGGGTGTGTAAGCACACTCCCTTCCAAGGGACCCGATTTGATTCACAGCACCTATAATGGGAGGCTCAAAACCACTTGTAACTCCAGCTCTAGGAGATCTAATGTCCTCTTCTAGCCTACACAAGCACACATGAGCCAGATATTTGTAGATGTAACCAACCGTCTTATTAAATAAGAAACACAGAGCCGATTCAAAGAAGAAAGCCCAGAGGTCAGAGCGAAGAGCCTTACCCTTCTGCTGCAGCTAGCCTCTTCAGCCAAGAGACCTCTCTGGAAAGAGAGCTACTTCCTGTCTGTTTGTCTTTAAATAGACTTTCTGTTCTGCCTTGTAAACCCAACCACATGACCATCTCGTCACTGCCTGTCTGTAGGTCACTCCAGGTCTTCTATGGTTGTTATTGAGATTAAAGGCGTGTGTCTCCA
Organism: Peromyscus aztecus; assembly: GCA_902168405.1. NCBI lineage: Eukaryota > Metazoa > Chordata > Mammalia > Rodentia > Cricetidae > Peromyscus > Peromyscus aztecus. Next base: position 10,476 of record CABHPQ010001249.1, read on the forward strand.
ATGCTGGCTGTATCCTTGAACACACAGATCTACCTAGCTCTGCCTACCAAGTGCTGGGATTAAAGGCGTGCGCCACGAATGCCCAGCTCTGCTATGGCTTGCTATTAGCTCTGACCCCCAGGCAACTTTATTTATTAAAGTACAAATAAAATCACATTTCAGTACAAATAAAATATCACCATAGATATTCATATAAACAGGCACACATATGCACAATTGGAAAATGAAATAAATCTTTAAACCTGATACTTGAATATGTTCCTTGTACTATATATAATTTGGGGAATATGACACTATTGTTTAATGTTATATTAATGGGCAACAAACTATATTGAATATTTTATGGATCAGAAAATTAGAGTGAGAGAGAACTTATTTTAAACTTTGTAAAGGTTTATGTTTGCAGTTAAGCAACAAATAGGGATTATTTAAAGATTTGAAACAGTAAGCAAAATATGTAATGTCACATTGGATTGGAGTATTATGTAGTCCTGGTAATTTTACAGTATAAGAAGAAAAGCCAGAGAGAGAGAGAGAGAGAGAGAGAGAGAGAGAGAGAGAGAGAGA
>CABHPQ010001249.1:11142-77348 GCA_902168405.1 Peromyscus aztecus
AGAGAGAGAGAGAGAGAGAGAGAGAGAGAGAGAGGCATAGCAGAGAGTGAAAGAAAGGAATGGAGGTAGTAGGGGGCTATGAAACAAAAGACGGCAGTGAAGGGAGAGAAATGCGAATCTAGGAACGGAAAGAAATAGAAAAAGTGAACAATGATAATGCGATATATTGACAAAATAAATATATATATATATAAATCTGTATATATATATATGATGTTCTAGTTATACAATAGTGAAATTGGTCCCTACCCTTGGAGCTCTAGGAACCCTGAAGAATAGAGAGAGGAAGAGTGTTAGGAGCCAGAGGAATCTAGGACACCAGGAGAACACAGGCCACAGATTCAGCCAACTAGAGAATAAGCAGTAATCACTGAGCCTGCATGGGTCTGCACTAGGTCATCTTCACATATATTATGGCTCTTAGCTTGGTATTTTTGTGGGACTCCTAATAGTGGGAGTGTGGTTGTCTCTGACTCTTTTGCCTGCTCTTGGGACCCTTTGCCTCCTCTACTGGGTTGCCTCAACTAGCTTTAATTAGGGGGTCTGTGTCTCATCTTACTGTATCTTTCTATGCTGTGTCCCCTTGATAAACATGGGAGGCCTTCTCTTTTCTGAAGGGAAGACGAATGAATCTGGGGAAGAGGAGAGGTGCGGTAAAATTGAGAAGAGTGGAGCAAGGGAAACTGCCAGTCAGGGTGTATTGTATGATGGAAGAATAAAATAAAAAGATGAATGAGGAGACAGTTAGTAAATGAGACTCTGTGATCTGAATTTGAACTGAAAGGATCTTACTTTTGGTCTATCTTCCATGATACCAGACGATATTATACAAGCTACTAAGGGAGTCTAAGAATTAAACAGCTCTACCTAACTGCAATACCAACTAACCGTGATAATGGCCAGCATTGCAAACTGTGCATAAATATTCAATAAGTTGCACTCACATGTCTGGGGTAACTAATAGCTGTCTAGTTGGACATAAGGCACATTCTAAGGGAGAGATAACATTCCTGGTTTGAGAGCCTAGCCAGCACTCCAGAGTTAGTGAGGCCATGGACAACAGAAAATAATCTGCTATCACCACTTTGCTAGACCAGCATAATTCCTTAGTATTCTAACTATTATCCTTATTCCTGATGTAACCACAGGTAACACTCTCCATTAAAGATTTTCTTTGCAACAAATGGAGACTATCAGAGAAAGCCACAACTGGACACAATTGATCAATCGATAGTGAGAGTCCAGCTCCAAATAATACATCTAGCTCACAAATCCTACAACTACGGTTCTGGGAACATCATGGAAGAGGAGACAGGAAGACTGCAAGAGCAAGAATATCAGGAATTCTTTTGTGAAAGTGTTTCCTAAAATAGTGTGCATAAACAGGTCCAGAACATGTCAGTAGCAATGGACATGTTAACATGGAAGAGGGAAAATCTCACAAAGTCCGACACCTAGAGAGAAAGACAGGTAACTAATGACTGCTGAGAGGAAAAGAATTCACTCATCCCAGGAATGAGCTCCCAAACTGGATGCCCAATATGCATTGGTCAGCAATGAGCTGATATACTCACAAAAAACAAAAATGGACCCAGCAGAGTGTATTTACATGCTGATGCATAGATGCATATATGTAACAATAATAAAGAAAAAGAGGATATCAACCTGAGAATGAGGGTAATGGGCAGGGGTGGAGGGAGGGTACCAGGTAAGGGTTGAGAAAGGTTCCTGGGAGGAGTTGGGGGAGAAAATGGAGGATGGGATTGAAGGGAATCTGGTTCAACTAAAAATGTAAATAAATAAATAAATAAATAAATAAATAAATAAATAAATAAATGAAATTTATTTGAGAGATAACTATAATTTCACCAGTGACAATATTAATTATGCTACAATGAGTTTATTTCAGCAAATTGATAACTACTCAAGTCCTTTATAATTCCTTTCTACGGAATATCATGTTTAATAATTTTATCATTAAAATTCTATTTAGATTAAGTTGATAAAATATCCTCTGTCAAATTTGAGCTTAAGTGGTCAAAGAGAGAATCAAAACTGCCAGTAATTTCTTTTCAGTCACCATTGCAGATTTTACCCTCAGTCTCTTCGCAATGGGTGGAAATGGATTTTCTTCAGCTTGGAACTTGAATATTTCACTATGCCAATTGTTGGAGCCTGAAAGTGTGAAGTTACAGCCATGCAGGGAGAGGCTGTTTTTAGGGTATTAGGAGACACATTGTCAAGAGCATCAGAGAAGCAGACTGCACTGCAGCTGTTCCTTTGCATTATATAATAACAGATCCATATTTTAACTCTTAGCTGTCATAAGCAATTAACAAGAAATGAAAAAAATAACTCCACATACTCATAAATAACAGGAACTTCACACACATTGACATATGCAATTACAAAGTTCAAGTTTTCTTTTCAAAATATGAAAAACTTTACTACACCTCAGGCAGTATTTTTAAGATAATGTATTTTATGTTTTATTTTCTTGATACATTGCTGCAGTTATAAAATATAACAGCTTATTCATTATTGATCAGAAAATGCATATTTGCATTTATTTGCCATGCTGGGGGTGCTCTTGCTTCCACTATAACTCAACTTTGAGGTAAATAACTCAAACATAATGTAAATGTATGAACATTTATTAAATCCTGAAAAGAATACCTTTTCCTATCTTATATATTTGTCAAATCAAATAGTGTGAAAAAGTTATGAGTCATAAGCTGAATTTTGTAGCCTGCTGTGAAATTTACAAAGTGTTTGTTGAAAATGATGTAATAGTATTACTCTCAATGCTTTCTATTTTGAACATGTCTGGTTTGCCAAGAAAGCAACAAGTCTGTCTAAGAATGAAATTATTGGGGTGGTATTTAAATAACTCAAAGAGAAAGGATTGGAGGAGTTCCTTTTGCTGAAACTCCTAAGTATCTATTTTTCCAGAAAATTTTTCTCAAATTAAATGAAAAATAATACTTTGCAGCAATCTAAGAGTAGAGATTGTATTATTTTATGTTTGTCTTGATACTCCCACTACACCTGGATATTAGGTAAAATTTTAGTATTTTCAAGATTTAAATATAATTATAGACTGTAATTTATTCTTAAAGATTGCAACATAAAATAATTGATATGATTTTGTGTTAAAATGCAGTTCTATGAGAATGATGAACTATACTAAATATGAAACTTGTAAGTTTTAGAAAACAATATGGGACACATGAAATGTTTTAGAACCTCTATGGTAAAATATCTATCCACCCAACTCTTGACACAGAAAACACAACATCAGAAAGAAGCACAGATACATACACAAAACATACATACACACAGAACACTGGATAAGGAGAAGTAAAAACTTAACATTTATATACTTTATCAACTTCAAGCTGTTTTGTATTATAGTTTTACAAATTGACTTAATTTTATAGTTAAAAGAAGACCATTAGAAAAGTTGAAACATTAATAGTAATAGCATAATATTTAGGAGAATCTATTTTGAGTATGAATAGCTTTGATGTGATTGAGTGAAGAATCTTTAATAGTCAATATGATTTGCCCATCTGGATTTTAGGAACAGAAATTTCAAGTTACTTATGATAGCCATTAAAATTGAGAATATTCCAGCCCAGGTAGAGAAAATAGATTATATTCAAGTTATGACCCTAAAATTTCAATGTGACTAATGTAGTGATTAATCCATTTGATGATTAGTAGAAAATTTTGTAAGTAAATATTTTAATTTACAAAGTGTGTTTCAATTTACACAGCAAAAGGTATCTTTGAAAAATTAATATGATTAGTAATAGATGTTTCATACATAAACTTGCATAAATGTATATAGTTCAGGATATTTAAATTTTCATTCGTGTTCTTTTGATTTTACTTTTAAGTGAAAAATGAAACACATTTTCACATAGTATATTCAGATCACAGTTTTCTCCTTCCCCAATTCCCTCTAGACCCTTTCCACCTCCCCATCCACTCAACTCCTTACAAAGACAAGACAACAACCTCAAAAGAAACATAAATAAAAACACAAAACAAACAAAACATAAACCAAAATATACAAGAAAAAATCAGAAAGAAAAATAATGCCCACAGTGATAAGAGATGAAAAGTAAGCAGCAAAAATGCAATTGAGTACAATTTGTGTTTTTCAAGTACTCCTGGATGAAGTCTACCCTGAAGTGTGGTTCACAGATCCATTGAGATTCCACCAGCAATTTTTTTTTTAACTTTACAAGTAAGTACAATTTGCAGAAAGATTTTGTCTGGGAGTGGAAAACTGTGTCTCCTCTGCCTTCTCAATATATTTGTCTTGAACCTGTGCAGGCTCTGTACATGCTGATACCAACGACTCTGTGATCTTATATATACATAAGTACTGTAGTGTCTGGAAGGAATTGTTTCCCTGGAGTCATCTGTCACTTCTGGTTCTTATAATCTGCCTCCAACCCCACATAGATTCCTGAGCCCAGAAGAGAGGGGTTTCATGAAGGGATCACATTTAGAACTGAGTGTTCCAAAGTCTCTCTCTGCACCTAGTCCAGTAGCAGGTTTTCATGTTAATCCCCATCTATTGCAGAAAGAAACTTCTAAGATGATGGCTGAGTGATACTTGATAGTAGCAACAGATAAGGTTATTAATGCAAGCAATTAAAATAAATGACTTGTGCAAAAATTTAAATTTTTGAAACATGACTTCTGATAAAAAAAATCATGTTGTACTATCACTTACTATTAGAAAACCTTTCTGTCTTAAGTCTCAAAGTTGTTATGTAAATAAAAAAATAGTGCTTTGAGGGGCATTATTTAATTTATACTTAGGAGTTTGGATTGAATATTTTGTTGGAAAACACACAGAACAGATTTTAAAAGTCATTGTGAGATCAATAAGCAAATAAATAGAGTGTACCACTTAACAATTATTGGCACTGTAACTTATATGTTACAGTCGTAAATTATGTAAGTCACAATGGCTTATCCTTTCAGATATATTTCTCCCTTTCAGTTACAGGAGTCAGCATTCATTCAAGTACAAGGCAAGAAGAATTCTCAGCACTGAGATGTATAAGCACCGTTTTCAGAAGAGACTAGAGCAGGTGGAACTGGTGGGGAAGACTGAAACTGGAGAATGACATCACTGTTTTTGAGTTATGTAAACATTTCTGTTCCAAAAGCTTATGCTTACTAATGCAGTATGACATTGGGAGGAGGGGATTTATTTTATTTTATTTTATATATAGTAGTTCAATTTACATATTAATAATTCTATAATTGTGTAATTTCATATAATTTTCAAAAAATGGCAAAAGTTAGAAATATTTAGGATTTGACACCACCCTCAAATTGAAATTTTTGAAAATTTAATTTTTTCTAAGTGATTCAGTGTGACACATATACTCAGTGACTTGTCACTTTGATTCCCATTGTCCTAGGGAATTGCTATTACTCTTATTGCTTCTTCTTGCCCACCATTCTTGGAGTTATTTTCCTATTTATACTGTAAGACATAAAAGTCTCCCAAAATCCAGCAAATTGTAGCTTTATCAACTGGAGGAAAATGGGAAAAAATATTGAGTCTAATTCTATTGAATCAGACAGATTTAAGAGAAAAAATTCTCATTTCTCAAACATTTGATATATGCTATCTTCAAAATATTTATAAGTACTAAAAGGTCACCTATGGAACTTGGGGCAGAGAATCTACCCATAATGTAACTGGTACGTTTTATTTTTGGTATTACCATGAAAGACATCAAACCACAGTTTTGTAGCAATGACAATCAGTAGACTCTGGAATATTTGGAAAGTTTCAGATGTTACCTATACAAGCTTACTTTTAAGGAATTTATGGGAAACCCAAGCTATCATGGCTTTTCCACATTCAAAACCCACCTCAGCTTGATTAATACTAACCTACCCATATCTACTTAACTGAAACACGGAAATCAATGAAGAAAAATGATATCTCCCAAGTGCTAAAATTTTTCATTCAATAAGCTTAACACACTAAACATTAAGTCAGTCCAGTCATTCGAGGAAAGAGGAATTTATTGTGAAAATCAGTAGAAAAACACTAAAGAGAAGCCTTGAGATATCCATATAATTCTTTTGCTGTTTATTTTTGAGATTATAATTTAATTATATTGTTTCTCTAATCTCTTTTGTTCTCCAAACCTTCCTGCTTGTCTCCCTGCTCTCCTTCAAAACCATGCCCTCTTCTTTTCATTAATTGTAATTGCAATTACTCATACATTTATATAAAATACATATTCCTAAACATAACCTGTTGAGTCCATATAATGTTAATTTTATGTATGTTTTTGGGCTGGTCACCATCAATGGATGTTCTCTTCCTGGAAGAAGGTTACCTCTCCCACTTCCAGTTTTACTCACTTTCCTTTGTTCTTTGGGTAGGGTTGAAATTTTATGGGCTTTCCTATGACCAACGACATAATATGGCTTTAAGATACACATTTGAAAATAGTTTGTATTGAAATATTGGACAAATGAGAAACAATAAAAATCTTATCAGAAAAGTGTAATCAAGTAAAATCTATTAAAACTCACAAATTAAAACATATATTAGAAGTACCAGAAGAAGAAACATCAAGTTAATTTGACAATGACCAACAGAAAACAGTAAGAAAAAAAAAAAGATGATTATTGGCCAGTAAAATGACTTGACCTGTTAAAGAGCTTACCAATAAACCTGATGACCTTAATTAAGCAAAATATCAGTCAATATATACTTGGATATTGATACTTGGTTTATTATATAAATGGATGTGCAGATGGATTTCTAAATGGTCTTATTAAATAAGAGGACATGGAGACAGATATAGGGGTGAAATCCTAGGAGATTAGGGAAATAGGGAAAGTCACAGCTAACCTTACCTTACCAACTCTGCAGTTTCCAAATACGAGTTACTTCCTGTCTACCCACGCCTATATGCCTTGTTGTTCTGCCATTTGATTTGCTCTCTCTGTCCAGCTACATCACTTCTTCTACCTGCCCAGCTCTGTCACTTCCTGTCTATCTGTACAGACCTCCAGACCTCCACGGTTAACTAGTGTTGGAATTTAAGGCATGTGCCAGCACACCTGGCTGTGTTTCCATTGTGGCCTTGAACTCACAATGATCCAGGCAGATCCTTGCCTGCCAAGTGATTGGATTACAGGTATGTGCTACTGTTGCCTGACTTCTTTGTTTACTTATTATGGCTGGTCTTTTCCTCTTGATCTCCAGGCAAGCTTTATTTATTAAAGCACAAATAAAATATCACTACATGGATGTTTTAGTTATCTATGCCCAGTGTGTTTCTGTGTTCTGATTCAATTCAGAGCTAAATTCTCTGGTACCTATAGAGTTGGAAAAAAAATCTCGTTTCCATACATCTTAAGATTTTGTCTACACTTCTATGTTATTCATTCATTAAATTGAACTAGTTCTGGAAACACTGTTGATCATAGAATTGGTATGATTACATTTGTAAAATGACTGCCAAAGACACTTGAGAGTATGAACCCTTTTACCAGGAACCTCAAAGCAGTATATGCTTTAAAATTCTAAACAGAAATATGGGTGACACATACTAAAATATTTAAAATTAACAATGCTTTAATAATTATGAAATCAATTAACAAAATCTTAGCAATATTTTCAGAAAAAAGTGTTGAGATAGGCAACAATTATCCAATACAATAAGTATAGATACTGAAGTAATTTTATATTACTGTTGAATATTTTTAAAAATTATTTTCCTATATGCATTTTTGGGGGGGTGGATCGAGACAGAGTTTCTCTGTGTAGCTTTGTGCCTGTCCTGGAACTCACTTTGTAGCCCAGGCTGGCCTTGAACTCACAGTTTCACCTGCCTCTGCCTCCCGAGTGCTGGGATTAAAGGCGTGTGCTAACCACTGCCCGGCTTCCTATATGCATTCTAAGAAATTTGTTTTATAATGAACTCTTAAAATACAAATATAAATATACATACTAAGTAGATGATATAAGTAATACCATGTTATAAAGAAATAATCATGTGTAAGGAATTTCACATTTTACAAGAAGAATATATGTCCTAAGTGGTATCACATATATTCTCCATACAACCCCACCAACAGTGTAAGAACAACTTTACAAATTACAAAAAAGAAAGAACAATTTCCCACAGATTATATAAAAACAACATGACATTTTTGCGTAAATCTGACAAGGATATTTTTAGATGGATACATCTAATCTTTCATATAAAATAGAGACAAATGCAAACTATATATAGTATTGCATACTACAATAATTAAAAAAAAACGTGGTCCAGCTGAGTTTGCCTCATGATAAATCTGACTCTCCTACGGAATGATATGATATCATATTTATGATGTACAGTTCTATGAATGATTTTATTTTTCATCTAAGATATAAAGAATTCAGATTAAAAAGTTCAAGATGCATCATGTGAGTTCATTATTATTTGAACTCTCCTTACTGAACTGTGCTGTTATTAGATTATTACAGTGCTGACAGGGAAAAATAACAGAGAGCGTCTTCACTATACATCAAGCCATTGAAGAATCCATATGGGGATATGAATTTATTTCGAAATTTGCAGAAAACTCAAGATGTATTTTCAGCAAATAAGATACCCTAATTCTCATAGAACACATACATCTTGTTGAAATACCAAGAATTTGAAAAAGAGCAAGAAGATGTATACAAGAAGGCATGCAGAGAAGAAAGGGCAAAAGCCAACAATGTATGTATATTCTCAAAAATAAGTTAAATAACTTTTTAAAAACAAGATCACTATAGTACAGCTACACATTTTTACCACAAGGAGAATTAATATATTAACTTCTCACTATTAATGAGAATGTTAGAAATTTAGACCCCATTGAATAGCTATAGTGGTATTTATAATTAAGATTTTGAAAGAGTATTCTGAAACAATACTATCTTTAAGGTCTGTTTTCTATTTTGAAAGAAAGCAATGGAGAATTTTATTCTTCAGCAATGAAGTACTTAGAATACATTTAATTCAATAATCTTTCATTTTCAGATCAGCACCTCAGGAATCTATAGAAGTCCATGTCTCCATGCACAGCTTCTTTCATACACAGAAGACAGGGAGAGGAATAAAAGGTGGAGGAAATACTAGGGGCACACATGATATTGTCAAAACTAAGTACCATATTTTGTTTGCGAAAGAGTTAGCAGAGCCCACAGGAAATAATAGAAGTCAGTAAATAGTAGTATTTATGCTATTTTCTCACTGAAGTATAGGAATCAAATAATATCATTGTGCAATTTTGGAAAAATAATTTTTATGGAAATTATAAAAATAGTCTATCAATTGCATCTATTATTATTACAAGGCAATAGTAAATTTATATCTATGCATAGTGAATGATAATGAAATCCAGAGCCATTAAAGGGTCTTTAAGGAAAACTACCACATTAGCTGCCTTCAAATTTAAATGACTCAAATAAAAAAAAAATTCCTTGTAGAAAAACAGCTAAAAATTATACATCATTTCTAAAGCTTAAAACTAAAAATATTACTCAAAAGCAAGATATCACTTATTTTGACTGGACTCTCCCGTAATATACCATGCTGGAATATGCATTTAACCCTTTATAATAAGACTATATTAAATCTCGCCATTTAAGAACAGAAATAGGAAAACAAGTCAGATATTACATAGTAAGCTCCATTGTTTGCTTTTTGTTAGTAAACTTTAGAGTTTTTATGAAGTATTAATTTACATTTTCTAAGATTCTTATTCTTACTACTTTATATTATTAAATGCACATTTTCTCTGTAACTCAATTTTAATTCAAACAGAGAAAACACTATTTCTCAAACCCATATAATATAAAAAGTAAAAGTAACTATGATTTTCCCTTGATTTTGCTGGGAAATATAAACACCAGTAACTGCAGCAAGCTTGCATACCTCTGACACTCCTATATACTGAAATTCTCAACATAGCCTAAAGCAATAAAATATAGAATATTCATGTATCTAGGGCTTTTCAGTCAGTAGTTCAAGTAATATTTGCTCCAAGTGATCCATCCCCATATGTGTTACAGTGATTCCTAGTCCATTTCTTGGAACTTTTAGTTTTGTCTCATACCAAAGACTAGAGCTTTTACTACTAGAAATCTATAAAGGAAGTATTTAGTCTCAGTAATCTATGTTTATGCCAACTGTCTATTTTAAATTTGGGGATTATTAGCCTTTATCCCCCTTACATTGGTAATATTTCTTCTCAAATTGATTTGAAAAATAATGAAGTTTAAAATTTTAGAATGAACAGAAATCAAATCCACAGAAAGTTAAATATTTGATCTTTCTTTTAACTAATACTTCCAACTTTCTCTCTCTCTCTCTCTCTCTCTCTGTCTGTCTCTCTGTCTCTCTGTGTGTGTGTGTGTGTGTCATATGTCCATGTGGCAAAGTCAATCTGAGGTATTTTGTTTTCTCAGTTTCTTCTTCAGGTTTTAAGAAAGGGTGTGTCACTGAGCCTGGATCTTTTAACTAGAAGTCCCTGGCTTCTGGTTCTTGTTCATGCCAGGCCTAGTCTACTTCATTTAACGTTTGTTGTTAGTATTGGACATCCAAACTCAAGTCTTTGTTCTCAAGAAGCAACCATTTTATCCATTGAGACATCTCCTCAACTCCTCTCTACAACTTTAGTGTGAGAATTTATTCATATAATCTTATGACTCAGGCTCCTTTGCACAACTAAATACTTGTTAGCAATGTAAATCATTTTTGTTTGGTCACGATGATTAAAAAGTTTTATTTAATTAATGGTTTGTAAACATTAATGATATTTACTAGACAATATTCCAGGTCCAGTTTCTTGATGAATATTTTGATTAAAACTTCTCCAGTGGTGGCATAAGGCTATAATCCCAGCACCCAGGAGGCAGAGTCAGGCAGATCTTTATGAGTTCAAGTAGCCTGGTCTACAGAGCAAGATCCAGGAAAGGTGCAAAGCTACACAGAGAAACTCTGTCTCGAAAAACCAAAAAAAAAAAAAAGAAAAGAAAAGAAAAACCTTCTCTACGTTCCAATGTCCTTTGCCACTCTGGTAGAAATACTCTGGAAAGCAATGGACACTATATTTTCATCCCTTTAAGGCTTTATTTCAGATTCTGAAGTGCCCTCTGTACAAGTCATTTCATGAGCAGGGTAGATTTATCAATGCTTTGTCTTATCATCATAATCTTGTTTCTTCCAGGGCTGTTTTGCTAATTAGCAAAGGCTTTACAAAATCAGGGTGATTGCCAACAATTCCTGCTTCTTTTCTTTATTGCACATTTGCTAATATCTGGTGCATTCCTGGCCTCCAAATACATTCCAAGTTTGGCTTAAAGAAAATTATAAGAGTAGATGTCATGATTGTTTTTCTTTTATGTGAAATTGAAGAGGTAAAAGTTTCTTTTACTTACTTTTTTTTGAAGGTGAATCTCTCCAAAGTTACATAAATGTGGAGTACTGAAAGTTTTCTAGGAGGCAGGGAAATAGTTTTTATGATCTCTCAAAGTGAAAGTTTGAAAGTTTGAATGTCATGCTTTCCATGGATATATTACAGGGGTCTATTCATGGTAAAACAGACATACTACATAAGACTAAAACACCTAGCACAGAAATACACTTCATAGAAAATCCTATATATAAAAAAGACAGGACCAATAACATTGAATGTTCATTAAAGTTATTTTGTTTATCAGAAAACACAAGCACGAAGTTCAAAAACAGCACAGGCCTAGAAAAGTACACATAGTTCAAGGGTGAAAGATAAAACTGCCAGAGTCTGAAATATTTATAGGTTCAAAATAGAGTGACCAAATATTCTGAAGTCAGGCAGTGCCATCATAATCCATGACAACACAAGAATAATAATAGTGATTAAAATAAAATGAAGTGTTCTTGATATCCTATGAAGTATAAAATGATCCTTAAAAGTATGTATCAGTCTACATCAGCAACTTATTAGTGAAATAATAACAATCTTTTATGCACAATAAATTATAAACAATTATTATTTCATGCTCTGGAATTCAACTTATTCAGATTTCAATAACAACCAAGAGAATGATGCGTAGATTTTCACCCTCCTGCACATCTTGACATATGCATGTTGACATACATATCAGAGCTAATTTTGAATCAGACCTAGTATTTTTCTGGAAAAAAAATGTTAAGAATGCTGTTCATGTTTTTCACCCTTGCTTCCTGACTAGTATAATGTTCCAATTGGAGACAGAGTTTCTTCTAAGGTTATTTGCTTTAGTGCATAAACTGAAACTTGAGGAATGGGTGCAATTTCACTCCCATAGAATATAAATTACAAATTATGCTTTAATAGCGGCCCAACAAATATTTACAGGTTATTGCTGTGCCTTATGAATACTCTCTACAACTAAATGACAAACTTCTATACATGTGATGCTACTAATATTTTAAGACAAGAAACTTTAAACATAATGGTATGTTTTCCATGCCCTCTTTTCATCTGTCTAATAAATTAAGTAAATTAAAATGTATAAGATAATATCAATTGAAATAACATGAGTTTGGAAGAAGATTAAAAGTCTTCACACTTTTATTTTTTTATTTTTATTTTTTTTAATTGCAAAGACGTTTTATTTTATTTTATTTTACAATACCATTCAGTTCTACATATCAGCCAAGGATTCCCTTGTTCTCCTCCCTCCTGCCCCCCTCCCCTTCCCCCCAGCCCACCCCCCATTCCCACCTCCTCCAGGGCAAAGCCTCCCCTGAGGACTGAGATCAACCTGGTGGACTCCTGGTGGACAACCTGGTCCTCCTCCCAGGCCGAGCCAAGGGACCCTGCATAAGCCTCAGGTTTCAAACAGCCAACTCATGCAATGAGCACAGGACCCGGTCTCACTGCCTGGATGCTTCCCAAACAGATCAAGCCAATCAACTGTCTCACCCATTCAGAGGGCCTGATCCAGTTGGGGGCCCCTCAACCGTTGGTTCATAGTTCATATGTTTCCATTCATTTGGCTATTTGTCCCTGTGCTTTATCCAACCTTGGTCTCAACAATTCTCACTCATATAGACCCTCCTCTTTCTTGCTAATTGGACTCCCTGAGCTCCACCCGGGGCCTAGCCATGAATCTCTGCTTCCAGATCCCTCAGTCATTGGATGGGGTTTCTAGCACGACAATTAGGGTGCTTGGCCATCCCATCACCAGAGTGGGTCAATTCGGGCTTTCTCTCGACCATTGCCAGCAGTCTATTGTGGGGTTATCTTTGTGGATTTCTGTGGGCCTCTCTAGCACTTTGCTTCTTCCTATTCTCATGTGGTCTTCGTTTATCATGGTCTCCTATTCCTTGTTCTCCCTCTCTTTTCTTGATTCATCTGGGGTCTCCCGCTCCCCCAAGCTCTCTTTCCCTCGACCCTCACCCTTCATTTCCCCCACTTATGTCTAGGCTGTTCATGAAGATCATTTCTCCGTCACTGGGCAATCCCCGTGTCTTTCTTGGGGTCCTGTTTTCCAGGTAGCCTCCCTGGTGATGCTGAGCCTTCTGTCCAGCCCCTATCTTCACACTTTTAAGAGACTGAATTAGATGAATATGAGATAACCAATAATATGTAGATAGAATCCTGCAGAATATTATTTGGCATGGCATATACTTATGTAAGAGGGTATGCTGAACAGCAGAAACTCCAAATCAGAAAAAAATAACTAAGTAATGGAATAGCACAGAAATTAATCAATGATCAATAAAGGAAGAGATAAAAAATATTGAATGCTGTCCAAATGTAAAAAAAACTTGTTTTTTTTTTAAAAATCACAGTGTATAATATCTAGTGATAGACACATTAGAGTGTTTATGTTTATTTCACATGTTTTTTTATCATATCATCATCTAAAGTCATGAAAATGGAAAAACTCACTAGCAATAAAAAATTGGATGAGACATAAATTAAGAAAGAAATTAAACACTTTTTATATTAAAATGTAAAAAAACCCACCACTATATTCTCAAACATATGGGACACAATGAAAGTATTTTTAAGAGGCAAGTTCAGAGCATTAAGTGCTTACATTAAAAAAAAAGTGGGAAAGCCTCATTTTAGCAACATAATGTCACACAGGATAGCTGTAAAACTAAAAGAAGAAATAAGACACAAATGTTTAGATAGAAATAGTTCAACCAAGACTATAATCAATAAGATCAAAATTAAAGTAACAATAACAGCAAAACAACTCAAACACCATTGAAACAATGTGTTGTATCTTTGAAAGAATCAGTAAGATTGAAAATCCCATAGAAAGGATAAAAAAATGACAATATCAGCAATGGAAAGGGGACAAAAGTACAGGCACAGAGGAAATGCAGACGTTCATAAGGACACACATTTAAAATAATCTATGATCAACCAACTTTGAAGTTGAGAATTGAAAGTTGAGTATTTTATAGAGTAATAAACAGTACCAAAAGAATTTTAAAATGTTCATCAACTGTATTGGGGACTCAAAAGCCCACTTCTGTTCCAAGTTTGGAACACTACTCTTCAAACTGTTGGTCAGGAGTGTGGTCCCAAATGATTTATTGATATATCTCATGATTTCTCATAAGTTGATGTTAAAATCCTATGGCTGAAAATATAACACACTTTGGTTACTGGATATGGATAACTTAAGCTGATATTGACCTGAAAGCTTTCCTAATGAATAGTGTTTATAGCTCCATAATGTAGTATGAAGGCAGCTAGAAGAAGAAAAAATAAATCACACAACTCTTTTATGGAACTTTCAACATTCTGAGCAACAATGACAACCAGCCTGACAAAATATGCAAAAGTATTATCAATGTTAATGAGGGGAGCACAGTATTTAAATACTATTTAAAGCTTGCCCCATAAATCTCTCTGAGAATGTATGGTTGCAGAGGTCATATGTCTTAAAAGAGTACATAATAACAATGTTTTTCCTCAATGGATATAGTATCAAACTGCCTTATTGGGAAATAGTGTCTAGTGGTCATGACAGAGTCATTGTCCCCATGTATTTTTAGCAGATGTGATTACCTGCACATGTCAAGCTTGTCAATATTCTATCATGGCTAGAAGAAAGGCATAAAAGGTCCCCAAATAATTGATGAGCTTATACTAAAGAAGGAAAGTCAATTTCATTAGGCTTCTGTCCCATTTTAGGTTATCTATGCGCTAGTGGATGGTGATTGTGTTGACTAGTCTTATGTCAGCTTGACAGAGTTACCTGAAACTAGGGGACCTCAGTTGAGAAAATGCCTCTATAAGATCTTGCTGTGAGGCATTTTCTTAATCAGTGATTAATTGATAGGGGAGGGCCCAGCCCTTGTGTATGGCTTCATCCTGGAGCTGGTGGTCCTGGGTTCTGTAAGAAAGCAGTCTGTGCAAGACATAGGGTGTATTCTAGTAAGCAACACCCCTCCATGGCCTCTGCTTCAGCTCCTGCTTCCTTTTTCCTGCTCTGAGTTCCTGTCCTGTCTTTCTACAATGAGGAATAGCAATATAGAAGTGTAAGCCAAATAATCCCTTTCCTCCCCAACTTGCTTGGGTCATGGTGTTTCATTGCATCAATTGCAAACCTAAGTCAAGTTGATATCAGGTGTGTGGGGTATTGCTGTTACAGACCTGACCATGTTTTGGGGAGGACTTTGAAAGTACTTTTGAACTTTGGGATACAAATTCATTGAGTGTTGAAAGCTCGCTGGGATGTTGTGTGGGAGATTAAAAGACAAGATTAATGAGAGTGGTGCAAAAGATGGAGTCCCTGACTTGGGATGCTCCAGATGGAATTTTAAAAACTCAATCAGGGCCAATTGCTATTTGACTTAAAATTCTGATGTGCTGGTGATTTGTGATTAATGAAATATCAGAACTACCAATGTGAAAACTTTTCATTACTGCCACCCATGATCCTGGTCTGCTAGATACGAGAATTCAGTAGTGATAAAGAAGAGACCAGCATCACTGAAGTGAAATATTCTGGGTGATGTTTCCTGAGAGTCAGCACACAGAAGCTGTGTTCCAGAGGTAGCCAAGATTGGCTCTCCCTCAGGCAGTCAAATTTGATAGTATAAGAGGCCCCAGGTGGTATTAGTTTTGAAGGAATGAAGGGGTCATGAAGAGCAGCTGAAACTTGGCACTATGAGATGTCAGGAGAGGCCTTTGGACAAGGTTCAGCCTCTGTGGCAGTTGAAAGCTCAGGACTGAAGGGGTCGTGAAAGGACTTGAGTTCTGGTACCAGAAGAGAGCTTATGAGAGGCTATTGGTGGAAGTGCAGCCTAGTTTTAGCACAAGACCCCAGTACTTTGGAAATGCCAGTGCCT
This sequence comes from Peromyscus aztecus, assembly GCA_902168405.1. Lineage (NCBI taxonomy): Eukaryota > Metazoa > Chordata > Mammalia > Rodentia > Cricetidae > Peromyscus > Peromyscus aztecus. The sequence goes on from CABHPQ010001249.1 coordinate 27,525, forward strand.
CGTGTTGACTGACAAGAACAGCAGCAGCAGCAGAGGAGTAGAGTCATTCAGAGTCTGGAATAAAAGCTGCCTGCCCTGCAGTGTAGAGCTGGTAGACCTGAATCAGCCTCACTACAGGAGCCCAGAAGATTGTGAGTGAATCCCGGATAATCAGACATTGAGTTATTTATACTGTTTATAACAAAGTTCATCCTGGTTAGGATTCTGATTGTACCATGATTCCTTATTCTTGAAGAAGATATTTAACTTTGATTTTGAGAGGGGCTCATAGCTGAAAAATTTTGAACTTTTAAATAAGATTTTGGACTTTTAGAGCAATTGGCTATTCTAAAAAGGACTGAAATTTTAATATGCTTGAATATGGAAAGACTGTGGGATTATTAAGAAAGGAAAAATGTAGCTCACTAGTGATGTGTTTGTGTGTCAAGTTGAAAAGGGGTCAGTTGTGTTGGCTAGTCTTGTATCAGTTTGACACACAAACTAGAGTTATCTGATAGGAGAGGATCTCGATTGATAAAATGCTTCCATGGGATCCATCAGTAAGGATTTTTCTTAACTATTGATTGGTGAAGAAGGGCCTATCTCACTGCAGGTAGTTCCAACTCTGGGCTAGTGGTCCTGAGTTCTATAAGAAAGCAGGCTGAGCAAGTCATGAGGAGCAATCCAAAAAGCAGCACCTCTCCAGGTTCTTTGCTTATACTCCTGTTTCTAGGTCTTGACCTGTCTGAGTTTCTGTCCTGATATTCTTCAGTAGTAATAGTGATATGTAATTATATGCCAAATAAACTCTTTCTACTCCAACTTGCCTTTTGTCTTAGTTAGGGTTTCTATAGCTATGAAGAGACACCATGACCACAGAAACTCTTATGGAGGAAAACATTTAATGGGGTGGCTTATAGTTCAAATGTTTATTCCTTTATCATAATGGTGGGACATAGCAGTGTGCAAGCAGACATAGTGCTGAGAGGTAGCTGAGAGTTCTAAAGCTTGTGCAGGAAAAAAAAAAGTAGTCTGAGTAACTGGGCATGGCTCTAGCATATATGAGACCTCAAAGCCTGCCTCCATAGTGACACACTTCCTCCTAAATGGCCATATCTCCTCCAACAATGCCATACCTAATAATAGTGCCACTCTCTTTAGGGTCCATTTTTTTTTAAACCACCACATTACACTCCTTGTTATCCGAAGTATTATAATAATGTCATAATGTAAAAATGCATGCAGTCCAACTTCAAAGTCCTCATAATTTATCAGAGTCTCAAACTCATTTAAAAGTCTAAAGTTCAAAATCTGTTATGATATTCATGCAATCTCTTTAACTGTAATCCCCTATAGAATCAAAATAAAAAAGCAGATCATATAATTTTAATATATAGTGGCAAAGGATATACATTGTCATTCTAATATGTAGGAAAGCAAGAATAGGAGGAAATACTGGAACCAAGCAAGACTGAAAACCAGCTGGGCAAACTCCATACTTTGCATCTCTATGTCTGATGTCAAAATGCTCTTCAGATCTTCATTTCCTTTCAGCTCTGTCAGCTGCAACATACTTCTTTCTCTTGGACTAATTCCACTTCCTATTAGCAGATTTCCTTGGCAGGTATCCCAAATCTCTGGCATCTGCAACATCTTGGGGTCTCCAAGAAAATCCATGTTTCAGCTTCACAGTTTTATACAATGCCACTCTAGGCCTCCATTCAAGAATTACTGACACATGCCTAGTCTCAGAGACTGTAGCTTGAAGTTTTCCTGTGTCCTGCCCAGTCCTGCAGCCACTCAGACCCAACTAAACACACAGAAGCTTATGTTAATTATAACTGCTTAGCCATTAGCTCAGGCTTATTACTGACTAGCTCTTACACTTAAATTAACCCATAAGTCTTATCTGTGTTTAGTCACGTGGCTTGGTACCTTTTCTCAGTTCTGCCTTTTCATCTTGCTTCCTCTGTGTCTGACTGGTGACTCCTGACTCAGCCTTCATCTTCCCAGAATTCTCCTTATGTGCTTATCCCACCTATACTTCCTGCCTGGCTACTGGCCAATCAGTGTTTTATTTATCAACCAATCAGAGCAACACATATTCATAGCATACAGAACAACATCCCACAGCAAGAAGCTCTCCTTAGTTGTGGAAGCAAATTCCATAGACCATTTCTTCTATCCTTAACTCTAAAGCCAGAACCATATAGCCAAAGCTTTCAAGTTCTTCTCTTGCTGGGGCTGATACATGTCACCCCCATTCAATTACACTTTCACAGGCTTTCTGTTTTCAATGTTTACCTTCACTACCTAAATTTGGCTATCCTGAAACTGGAACTCTAGACCAGGCTGGCCTCAAACTCAGGGATCTACTAGCCTTTGCCTTCTGAGTGCTGGAATTAAAGACATGCACAACACCCCTCTCTAAGCTTTTCTTTAATTCTTTTCACAATTTGGAAATATTTAGCTGGTTAGATCTTGCCCTGGGTTACCAATCCCTTTATTCCATTTCTTAATCTGTTTATCCACTTGAATATAGGATTTAGCTCCCCTTTCCGGTGTTCCTTTTCTCCTCCAGTTTTACATTTGGTAATTTATGCTGCTTAGCTTGCTCCTTTTCATTACACATCTTCATTAGAGTTACCACTAATAGCCACATGGCAGTCTATTCTAGGCTGTTTTGAGATTTCTTCTGCAAATGGAATTAATCCAAAACTCTTCACTTTAGCCCCAGGCAGGCTCTTTGGAAAAGGGCAAAATCAGTCACTTTCTTCACCAGGACATAACAAGACTAGTCTCTAGGCCATGTACTATCATCTTTCTCCTCTGAAATCTCTTGATCCAGGTACCCACAGATCAAATCACACTCACTACCACTATCTTCCATGTTCCTCGTAGGATGGCCCACTAAATAGCACTTGATGCATTCATTGCTTTCCTAACCCAAACTCCCATTGTCCATATTATTCCAAAAAACACATGGTCAGTCCTATCATAGCAATACCCCACTCCTGGTACCAGTTTGTATTAGTTAGGGTTTCTATTGTTGCAACAAAACACCATTGTATGCATGAGCCTGTACTTATTTACTAAGCCCTGGTCACCTGATATGGCTTCGAGGAATGAAATCAGACAATGTTGAGGGGCCACAGCACAACTGACGCAGTTGCAATTTTATTAAGAGTGACCAGATTTTTTGTACCTTTAGAAGAAACAGAATTTAATGGCAATCGACAGGTTCAATTCAGTTGTAGTTGCCAGTATATAGTGAAGTTTGCAAGCCATAAACGGTACAGAAAATTAAAGTCTAAGACCAATTATCCTGTCACGTTTCCATGTTTTCTTGACTGCTAAAGGAACACACAGAGAAACACAAAGCGGCCTGGACATCTCACTGCCTGAGGCAGTGCATTAGTCTCTCAGGAACTGGAAGGCACATAGTGCTACAGAAGCCATGGCTTCTAATCTAAAAAACCCATGGCTCATGCTTCTCAAGGCAGCTAGTCCACACCAGCTCCATGGTTCCCTGAACACAACAACCGAAAAATTAAGTTGGAAAGGAAAGAGTTTATATTTGGCTTAAACTTCCACATTACTGTTCCTCACCAAAAGAAGTCAGGGTAAGAACTCAAAAAGGAAAGAATCTGAGAGGCAGGAGCTGATACTGAGGCTATGGATGGATGCTACATACTTTCTTACCTCCCCTGACTTGCTCAGCCTGCTTTCTTATAGAACCCATGACCAGCAGCCCAGGGATGGCACCACCCACCATGAGTTGTGACCACCCACTATTGGTGAAATTGTTAAGGCCACTCCACGTAGTTAAAAGGAAGACTTATTTAGTGGCATAACTTACAAGTGAAGGGATAGGTAGGTTGCAGGGTCTGGGAAAGATGCAGCCCAGTCCAGCGGTGTTCTCTGGAGAAGTCTGCTCGGTCTACCTCCAGTGTCCAGAAACCCTAACTAAACCCTAATAAGTCAGTGACATATATGCATGCATGTACATTATATGTCTATTATTAATTACTGATTAAATTCTGCAAGTTAAAGAGAAAGGAAGAAAGGACATAAATTTGGTGGTGGGATTTGGGAGTGAATCTTGGAGAAACTGGAGTGAAGATAGAAAAAAATTTAAATACATTTTATATATCTCTTAAAATAATACATTTTTGGCCGGGCGGTGGTGGCGCATGCCTTTAATCCCAGCACTCGGGAGGCAGAGCCAGGCGGATCTCTGTGAGTTCAAGGCCAGCCTGGGCTACCAAGTGAGTTCCAGGAAAGGCACAAAGCTACACAGAGAAACCCTGTCTCGAAGAAAAAAAAGGAAAAAGAAAAAAAAATACATTTTTGATATTAGACTGGTAAATTTCAGGCCCGCTAGGGCTATATAATTGAATGCTGCCTCACTCCTCCACACACCTAAAGACTTATGAATGTAAGAAAGAAAATATGAAAAACAGGGAAAAATTTTGTACCTAAGTTAAAATCACCATGACAGATAGTGTTTATTTTACCATTTTCCTTGGTGACTGATGTTGGAATTTGTATATTTATTGGGAGGCTTCAGGCTACAGATATTGTTGATTCCTTCTTCCCAGGTTAGTTGGCTGCACTATGACTGGCTTAAAGCCAGATGGTAAATATGTGTCACAATTTTGATTAATTTGACTTTAAAGGGAATTTATGTTTTAAAGGATATGAAGAAAATATCAATTCCTAGAAGATATCTATTGTTTTGTTCTTAAGACCTTTCTTTGTGACAATAAACTGTTTTTTAATCATTTATTTTATATTATGTGTAGGAGTGTTTTGCCTGCATCTATGTATTTGCAGCATCTCTGCACCTGATGCTCATGAAGGGCAGAAGAAGGTGTTGGATCCCCCAGAACTGGAGTTATAGATGGCTATTTGATATCCATGTGGTTGCAGGAAAACAAACCAAGGTTCTTTTTGAGAGCAACACATGCGCTCTAAACTACAGAGACATCTTTTCCATCCCTATCAATGAACTAGTTTACTAAAATTTTGTAGCTCTGAAGGATATACGATTAAAATACAGTAAATATGCAAGACTCTTAAAGATTTTGAAAGACTGTGAAAGTAAAAGAAAAATGTGTGGTTTTGATGATGTAAACAAATAGAGGGCATCTTCTGAATTTTACTTTTTAATGTGAGGTTCTTGATGTATGGGTGTGATGTCCCACCACAGTTATACAATCCACAGTGATTAGTTCAGTGTACTTAGCATGACCATCAATTTCTTGTTTTATTTTGAATGCAAACGAAATACTTTATGCTAGCAATTTTTAAAAACCCAATAAAGTATTATTAACTACATACTAAACACAATCATAGGCACCTATGCACTGTCTACTACACTTTGAGTCAATATTTTTGAAGAAAAATTAACTGAAATGATCCTATATACTAATAGATGTATCCCTAAAAATGGTAAGTGAATATTTTAATTTTTAATTATTTCTATATTTTTATTTTGTTTAACACTTTCTAAATGTCATAGGGTTTATTTGCAAAGCAATAACATATCAAATTGTTCAACCTTTGTTTTCTCCTTTAAGAAATATCCAATATCCCTCATAAGTGGCAGAAGACAACTAGAATTATGTTTCCATTAACTCTCATTATATACTTAAAAATTACTAATTCAGAACTTATAGCTTTCATGAATCACATATGTGGCTAGACTAGAATATTTTTAATGTTTTTAGATAATTGTACCTATTCTTGCTTACCATAAATTTTTGTATGAAGCAATAATAAAAATTACTTATTTTTCTATGTGGAAAATGAGGCCTGTGTAGTTATAAAAGATATTCACTGACCTTCTGTTTCTAAGGCACTCTTTCATTAATCTTCTCCATCCACTGTAAATAGGATTCATCCATTATTCTAAGTTTCCACATTCCAAAGTATAAAATGTCAAAAAGTGTTTAACCTCAGAAGCATGAGCAAGAACATTCAGTTCCTCAGTTTATGCTTTTAGAATTCCTTATGACTTCCAGCTCTTCCTAGGAAACTCTCACAAAATCTGCAAGGATAATAAGACTGCTGAAGAGAGCATGATATATTTTTATTTTGATTTAATTTCTCAGTATTAATAATAAGTAATGCTTTTCATTTAAATTTCACATTCTTAGTATGTTTCTAGTTCTAACTTTTTTCAATATGGAATGTTTAAAAAGGTTTTTTCAAGTTTAATACAAACTTGTCATCCACAACTATGCCACCACTCTGTTTTAACAGTGACTATTGCTCTAAGGTTAGAGGCCAGCAGGTGTCTTGAAGTCCTTCAGGGCCCAGGAGAAGAGTCAAGGATTCTGTCTTCGGTTGAGAAGCTGCTGTTATCATTGTCCTCTCATAGTGCAGTTCACACCCATGGATCGATTTATTTACCTGTTGTAAGATAGCTTTTTTAGTGAAGCCTCACTTACTGGCTTTTATAGTCTCCTTAAATAGTATTTTGATAGAAACTTGAGTTTTCTTAAAGATCAAAAATATTTAAAAAGTGTAAATAATCACTACACATGCAATGGGTCCATGTAATTGATTCTCCTTTCTATGTCTCATTCATTATACATTTCCTCAAGATCCTAACTAGTTATTTATAATGTCTGTATGTGCCATAAATGCAGTAACTATTTAAATAAATATTGTTACATTCAAAACATTAAAAATCTTCTAACTACATTTATTTTTCCAAAAAGTGTGTGCATGCATGTGTGCAAGTCTCTCTGTGTGTGAGTGTGTGTGTGTGTGTGTGTGTGTGTGTGTGTGTGTGTGTAGGAGAAGACACCTAAGAAAGTGTTTTTTCCTACTACCACAGGGGTTTTAGAGATCCTACTCAGATCACCAGGCTTGATGAGATGTGTGATCTGTCTCATTGGCCCACTGGCCAGGATATTTTAATATATAAAATCCATTTCTGATTTTTAATTAAAAACAAATTTTTAATTAAATTTACAAGCTTAAAATAAGTGTAATTAAACTCTCCTTTTACTTTCCAAAGAAAATCACTGATTCTTGATATCTATATATACCTAAAAGTAGATATATTGTACTAAATACAAAATCCAATGGAAATATTTCATCATCATGGAATGCTCCTATTCATCTAATCTGCTATGAGTTTAATGGAGTCAAGCTCTTTTGGGCATCTCACAGGATGAATTGTTTCTTGACTACTGAATGAAATCCTGATATTCTGTCCATAAGACACAAGCAGCGTTCCCAGTGTAATTTTCCATTTTGACTCTGTATCATTTGATCGCTTTCAGTCTGCTTTAGATAGTGTGCTTGCTTCTGGGGATAGTGGTGATTCTGAACTGAAGAGAGCAAAAGAAAAGATGAACTATAGAATCCTTTGGAATTGCAAAAAATAAAATAAATAAAGGAAAGAAAGAAATTTAAAGACAAATCGTGATTTCCCATAATATACATTATGCCAATAAAATAGCATAATAGTATAATATATAAATCATGATCTTATTTCTACTTTTAATTTTACATTAGACTCCTTTGAATAACATTTAAGCCAAGCATTAATTTTTTTATGCTTCTTCACTATAGTTTGTATTAGCTACCCCTTTGGGTTTTATGACAGGGTATTCATCTCTTAGGTTCTTAGGCTAAAACAACTCCCACTCTTAATACCCTTCTTTATAATGATTAACTATTTTTAAAAATGTGTCCTTATGTGTTAAGGTTTAGAAGAATTGCATCTTTTTCAAGAAGGCACAGCTAGCTTTCCTAATATTAGATGTCCTTTTTATATGTCTTAATAAAAAATGGGGCTGTTCAAAGTCAAAGTGTGTATTATTTCCCTACGTTTGTATAGATTTTTATTGGAAATATGTTTTCTTACTATTAATTATAATGAGTATGGTTTTCCATTATATTTTTTAATTATCCATTGTATTCCAAGGAATTGACATTAGGTAGATTTTAATAGCCATTTAATGAAAACACACTGACCAAAAAATCTTTTATTTTCCTCACATATTTTATTCACTGTTCATAAAATATTGAAAAGAAACACTAAAGTCAGGTGTGGTGGCACAATCCTTCAATCCTGGCCTCAGGAGGCAGAGGCAGTTATATCTCTCTGAGTTCGAGATCAGACTGGTCTACAAAATGAGTTACATGACACCCAGAGAAATCCTGTCATGAAACCCCCTGCCCCATAAAAACAAGGAAGAAAGAAAGGTTAATGATATGTTTGCTGCTAAATGCTCATGAGTTTTGAATTTAAAATAGAAAAATTGAGAATTATATCATTTTTGTGTTGTCAGGGTGAATTAGTGAACAGTAAAATGCTAAATAGGAATATGGCGACAATGGTTTAGAAATCTGACAAAGATGAATGATATAAAATTTTGAGAGGTTACTGGACAAAATAAAAACAATGCAAATCATATACTGGTGATATTTTCTTGAAATCCAGTTTCAAATAATTCTTATTTGCACAGTAGAGAAACAGCAAGTTCACATAATTTCTTGAGGTATAGCAATAGCTACACTGAAAAGGAAATACAGAAGAAAACATAAGTTCATTACAGTTTTTCTAATTCTCATTAGCACATAGATTTACATTCACATTGATTTGACTCTTCTTTGTTTTACAATTAATGTAATATTGTTTTCTATTATCCCCCTATTATTTCCACATAAAAAAAGTAAAGAGATCTTGCTTTACTGAATTAGAAGTCTAGGTGAAATTGTAAAGAGTGGGGTAGTACGATTCCTGGTTTGTGAAAACAGTTATAGAAGATTATTTTAATTGTATATCTGCATAAAATCATCCTGTCATCTGTTCTATTTCTCAGTATTACTCAGAGATGAATACTTATGAATATTTAAAGAGAAATGCTGCTTTAATTGCTGCTATTGTAGATAAAAATAAATAAAAGAATTTTACTTGCAAATATGCCTTTATATCACTTAGACAATCATCTGTTTAAAATCAAACTATAAAAGCACATATGCATGCATATACTTAAGAATCAATATACTACATTCAGTAGAATATGAAATTCAATGCATATTCTTTAAAGTATTTATCCTTTGCTGGCCTATTACATAAAATAACTTATGGAATTGCATTCACTAGTTGATTATCAACTTGATATTATAAACCATCATTTTCAATTATACCAGAAACTACATTTGTGTTTTAAATTCTTACCTCATTGGTGCAATAACGAAGCTTTTAAACATGTTTATATTTATATCAGTATTTGTAATATATGCTCATTATTTGCTTTTTTAGAAATGAAATTCTGAAATTTAAGTAATAAATAAATTTGGGTTTTTGTCCCTTAACACCTTGCTACCTATGGGAAGCATACTCTGTTTTCTACCATTTACTTGTAATAAAAAGTTAATGAAAATTAAGTATTTTGGATTTCAGGATACAGAGTTGTGCAGTCCAAATAAGAGTAAGTTTGAAATCTGATAATTATTGTTTGATATTCCCAATCTCAGGAAAACTGGAAATTTAAGCATGGAACATCCTTTGATTTAGAAATTACTCATATAGAATGAAAAAGTAAAGTGAAACAGAATCATTCTTTTTCTATTTAATATTATGAGTAAATAATACTATTAGCAGAATCAACATATAAAAATATAGCACTTATTTAATATTTTATATTAACAATTTTCTAAAGTTATTTTGTAATAATTACATGCATGATGACCTTTTCAGCAGTTTTGTGGGATACAATATACATAGTACCACTGCTGTTATTATAATTTTACTGCTCTAAGCTATGTTAATATTGTTACCTATGAGGCACAATATAATTATGTAAGACTGCTTTTCATGGATTATGAAGGCAAAGACATTTCACACTTCAGTAAATGGAACACTGATCTTGTTATTGTACAGTTCTAGGAATGTGTGTGCAGAAAAGACAAACCATTTCCACCAAAAATAGACAAAAAGTTAGTTATATTGAGTACTGTCCTTGAAGTAAGCATACGTGTATGTATGTATGTACATATGTGTACAAATGATATACATATATGTATGATCCCTCTAACTGAATCATAGGTTTGGGGCATGTAATCTTTTATTATACTGTGTGATGAAATGGAAGGCAGATAAAGTACATTTCCTGAGGAAAAAAATTAGATATTATCATTTTTCTGGAATATAAGTCTGGCAGAACAATTGGTTGCTATTTTTATGTAAAGCAATTTTGGTTGCAATAACAGCTTCTAGAAACATGATGCTTATTCAAGTTTAAGTAAAGAACAGAGTTTTGTTTAAAATAACTGATGTTAGCTTTCCATTTCTTGGGATATATCTCAAAACAATTGTACTCAAATGGTGAAATAGACCATTCCTGTGAAATTAGACTTTTGGGTAAATGTGCCTATAATCATGCTTTAACAGACACTCAGAGATGGTGCCAATGAGTATTTAAGACCTCTATCACTGTTATTTTTAATGTTTCATTGCAAGATATGGCACATTTATCTTCCTATGTAGAAATGAGCATATAGTTTCCGAATGAACATTATAAAACTTTGCAAACTCATATGTGTATATGGATTATCCAGTCAACATGCAACATGAATTTATGAATTTATTTAAATGTAACAGTATTTGAAAAGTTCAGCTGTTTTGGAGTTTGCTTTACAACTAAATTTTAAAGAAACTGGTAGTTGTTTAATTTTAGTATAACTTCCAATAATATTCTCCAGATGCCTAAAATAGACCATCCTTTTCACCTAAATGTACATGAAGTTGAATTCTACTTAAATTGTATTGTTAAAACACAATTTTTGAATTATTGACTCTGGTTGAAATAGCATGGAAATGAAACACCTTCTTCCCTAGGCAAGTGACTGAAAGATGGCATCAAAGCAAATTTAAATTGGTTTTTGTAATAGCTCCTTTTTGATATTTGAAAATTAGTCTAAAGACTGGTCAGAGGAGCTAGAAGAGAATCAATTACTTCTATTTTCTTAAATAAATATAATTACTAAATCTGTTCTAAGTACTTATCCTTATACCCACAGATCACTTTTTATTAAAAAGCTTCATTTAATAGGATATGGAGACTCTTGCAGACACTCACAACTGATCAAAATGAAGAGATTAGGTGCTGGTAGCACCAACTGATATATCTACAACACAAAACTTAAAAATAAAGCAAAGGGAAATAATCACAGAAGGGAGAGAAAGTCTATAGGGAAAGAGGGACCAGGACTCCTGCTAAATAAGCTAAATAAGTGTCTTTTTGACATGATAGACAACATAAACAAATAAATTATCAACAATATGATTAGCTAAATAAGATATGAATAAGGATATCACCAGTAGACATGTTGATGTGGATAGAGAAAATTTCACATGGTTTCATATTTAGAAGAAGGGCTCAATGGCTTCACAAAAATGGAGAAATACTTTTGCCAAGGAAAAGCTCTCCCTGATTTCCAGTTCATAGTGGTCAGCCATAACTATGGACATATCAAGTAACATTAAATGGATTAAAGAATAGCAGGTAACATTTTGCGGATTGAGCAGGCTGAATTTATATGTTTAGGCATGTGTGTGTGTGTGTGTGTGTGTGTGTGTGTGTGTAGTTTATATTATGAAACAAAGAGGAAAAAGAGGAGCCATTGATTTGAGAGAACATGGAGAATAAAAGCGAGGCATTGGATTGAGGAAAGGGAAGGGGGGAAAATGTTCTAATTGTATCATAATTTAAAGTAAAAATGATAATAAAAATAATAGGGAATTCTATAAGGAGTATATGACCACTTGGCATTTGCTATTCAATAAAATTTCATGTTTCTACTTTCATTTTAAAATTTATAATTTGACATTTAATATAATTAACAGCAATTTGGTTACAACATTACTAACTTATTTAAGTGATAAATTGTATAAAATTTGTTGCCACCAATCAAATATTTTACATGCCCATGGTTTGAGAACTCTCTTGTTCTCTGTCCACGTTTATTTCTATACCAGTTAAATTATGGCTATAAAGGAAGGGAGAGACTCTTGGGAATTTGAAACCAAAACCAAACTATAGAGCTATAGAAATATATTGTCAAAGAGGTTGATTTGTCTCAATCATCTCATCCATTCTCTGCTACATATAGCTCTTGGTCCTTAGATTTGCGTTTATATTTTATTTAATTTTGCACCTCTTTAATTTACCAATATCTTCTAAAGCTGTTGTTACTGAGAATAGCTTCATATGAAATAGCTAACTATTATGAAATTAATAAATTAGTGATTTCATTCAACACAACCCTTTCTTAACTAGTTCCTGTATTTTTGTTGATTTAGAAACTATCCATCTCCAGGATTACACCCGAGTTGTTACATCCGAGATTAATCCCTCTGAGTTGAGGGATTACACCCATTGTTTATCATTATTCATAAAATGTATCTTGTATGTAGCATTTATCCCCAAACATTTCAAGTAAAACAGCATTTTGAGAAAAAGTCAACTAAGGTCACAGAGTAGTTTTCAGGTAAAGTTTTGTTTTTGGGTTTTTTGTTGTTGTTGTTTTGGTATTTTCAAGACAAGGTTTCTCTGTGTAACAGCTCTATATATCCTGGAACTTGCTTTGTAGACCAAGTTGGCCTTGAACTCACAGAAATCTGACTGACTCTCCTTCCTGAGTGCTGGGATAAAGATATATACTACCAACTGGCTTTTCAGGTCAAATGTGGCATTCTTCTATACAGTGATTAGAACTTAGACTTTCATATTTCTTTCTATATCTTGAAAATCACTGGACACTAAGAATTGTCAGTGTTTGATTTCCTCAGCTGCTACTGTAATCTCAAACTTTTGCAGTTCTGGCATAATAACCACTTAAAATTCAAAATTCATCTCATAACTTTTACATTTAATCGAGTATACTTCATCTGTGTATATACCAGCCTAATACACATTGCATGAACCACAAACTCTACTTTCAATACATAGTATATCTTACTCCAAGTAGATCTTTTTATGATATCAAATCAAAATCTCAATGTTATCAAGGCCTCATCTATGCCCTACTTTATTCCTTACTGTTACTAATAGAACAACCAGCTGTACAGGAATGGGGACAGTTTTCTCTGAGCACTGATCCAATATACATGGAAAGATGTTATTCCTTTTTGCTTCTTGTATATATAGATGCAAAATATATGAATTAAGAGGTAAAAACATGATGGCTTCAAAGTTAATTTTCCAAAAAAATAAACCCTCCAGGATGTAGAGAACACAAAAGGAATGGAGTTATCACAGAGCATCTGCTTTCTCAGCTCTTGTTAAAACTTGTGCTTAAATGTAAAATATCAATATGTCAAATATTGTTATAGTTTCTATAAATACACTGCAACATACTGTAGAAACATGATTTCCTTGCCTATTTTCTGATCTTATATAACACTTCATTACCTAGATTATCTAGTAATCTGCTGTGATTTCCTGAACCATTAAACAAAGAACTATTTTAAAGTTTCTATTTGTTACACAGAATAGACAAATCAGAGTTAATCACAGTTAGTTGTCTTGGTTTCTTTTCCTGTTGCTGTGAAAAAAAAATATCAGGACAAAAGCTATTTAACTGAGAAAGGATTTTTCTGGTTCACACTTTAAGTCCATCACGGTAGGGAAGTCATGGTCGAAGGAGCTTGAAACAAGAGGTCAGGTTGTCTTTGCAGTGAAAAAACAGAGAACAACAAATGCTTGTAAACATATTGAAACATAACCTCTCTGTAGCACAAGCACAAGACATATGAAAGTACTTCAGAGTTATCTTTAACAAGCAGGAGACAAGTAGATAATTTCACAAGAAGACATCCTTTCAAGTAGGGTGAAATATAGGAAAATTTCTAGGTGTTCTGTTTAAGGGGGTGAGATGCAGAGTAGGTATTAGAGAATATAGCTAAAAGAGGTTATGAATTTACTCAGAGTGTTTCTAGAAAGTTCTGTCTATTCTTTTGACCTACCAGTGTCATGGAAACATTGATGAGGCCAAGATCTAAAAATGCTAAGTAACAAAAGATACTGAGCACATTTATAGTGGGTGGCAAATGAGAACAATGAACAATACTTTGTGTAATATCAATTACCTCTAGGTAAGAAATAATAAGTTTACAGATATCATCTGTTGTCTGATGCTTTTCCTGGGGAAATATCAACAAATGTCTGTTCATCACAGGTGGAGAAATGTGTTCGTTAGTTATTTGGGAAGATTCACTCTCAATGGACAAAATGTTCCATAAACCTATTAGGTAGCCCTGTCTGTGGGTCATTTTTTTACTTAATGTAAGGAACATGTAAGGCCTAGGGTGAACAACCCTGGTCAGGAGTGATAAGCAATAGAGTGATGTAAGTAAACCACAAATGGAGTAGTGATAAGCTATAAGCTATGTGTGGAAGTAGGGAAAAGACTAGAAACCTAGCCAGGAAAGAGTATAAAAGATGAAGCCTCAGACCCGACCAACAGAGCTCGTCAGGCCCTTGCGGAGACGACTCTCCTCTGCCAGAGACGTGAGATCCTGTCCCCAGTGCAGACATGGCTGACCTGAGGAAGGCTGACCCAAGATCCAGAGGAACAGACGTGGCGAGTCCGGACCTGTACACCTGGAGAGGTACTCCCGCTTCCATTTGGAAGATGGGATGAATATTGCTTGTAATCTTACTGTGTGAATAAATGAGTGTTATACCAAGTCTGAATTAAGAGTGGTTATTCCTCCCCTGTAACCGGGGTATGTGCTCACTACAATTAACAATTAGAGAGACCAAAAAAACGTGAGCAGTATCACCCCCCCCCCATGCAAGTAGTTCTGGGCTACATGGGAAAGAAGGAGAAGTAAGTCAGAAGAAATAAATCAGAAAGCCGTGGTACTTCATTGTCTCTGCTTCACTTCCTGCCTCCAGGTTCTGCGTTGAGTTCCCTCCATGAATCCCTTTCATAAGACTCTACAGCTGTCAGTTGAATTAAATATTTTTCCTCAGCAAGCTGCTTTTGTTCATGGCCTTTACAACAGCTGTAGAGTCTTAACTAAGACAGAGACCGATGACAGATCAAATGAAGGATAACCAAAGTCAAACTTAAGAAAGAATCAATAATTTTTTTAGAGATTACTTTACAGGAGAAGAAATGCTTCAAAGAAAACTGCCACACCAAAAGTCAACCAGATTATGGGTGAAACTCACAAAAGCTGAAAATTTTGAACTCACACAAAAAGAAAAAGAAAAAAAAAAACTTTGGACCCTCTCAAAAGGTTGGGAATTGTCTCTTTAGGGAGTTAAGGTAATCCAAACTTCTTCCACTTAGCTCAACTCTATCCTGCTTCCTGTGGATGCTCATCTGGTCTATTGTTCTTCCAACTGGCTCTCTACCTTGGAGACTCCTCTAGGCAGCTCATCTTTTCTGAAACTGTATCAAGTCACACTGCTGCATATATAAGTTTGGGGAGGGAGATTCCTAGTGTATATTCTTTTTTTTTTTTTTTAAAGTGTTGGAGATAGTATTTTTTTATAATTTATTTTATTTTATTTTACAACATAATTCAACTTTACATATCAGTCATAGATTCCCCCGTTCTCCCTCCTCCCGTCACGTCCCCCTCCCCCTATATTCTTAAAGGTATTGATTTCTTCTCTTCCTTAGCATAATAGCTTCCCTGTAGGATGGAGCATTTCCCTTCCCTGAGAACATTTTGTTATTTCACCTCCCTTTTCACATCCTTACTAAGTTTGCCTCATTAACAATCCAAGATGTAAGGTTTAAATTTGGAGGGAAATGCCTCACAACATACTCAAACCAGAATAAGTATGTTACTGTAAGTAGCATATTCATGAAAGCATAGTAGAGCATCTATTTATTTCTGCTAGAACTTTCATCAAGCTACTGGTTCCAGACTAACAGAACCCCCAGACGTCTACAATCCTCCAACTTATCTCCACTTCTTCTTTAATTTTTAAGTAATATTTTAAAATTCATTATTTGAAAAGTTCATACGTGTTTACACGCTTTGATCATATAAACCCTACTCTCCCCACATGTTCACCAGGACTCATTAGCATCATGTCTCTCAACTTCATGCATGTCATTTTTTTTATAGATAACCACTGAGTTCAATTAGTGCTACCTATATGGGCAAGTATAAAGATTCGTCCATGGAGGCACTGATAACCCACAAGTGACCACACCATCCTTGGAAAAGTGACCCTTCTTCCCCCAAAAGCCATCAACTAGGGCTGGAGACTTATGTGTTCACTCTCTTCTCAATGCTGGAATTTTTGATTGACTTTATTTTGTCCAGATCTTGTAAAGATATGATTGTTGAAAAAAAATGGTCCCAAAAGGGAGTGGCACTATTAGGAGGTGTGGCTTTGTTGGAGCGTGTGTGCTTTTTTTGGAGGAAGTGTATCACTGTGGAGGCAGGCTTTGAAGTCTCACATATGCTCAAGCCACACCTAGTGTCTCTGACCACTTCCTGTTGCCATGAATGAAGATATAAGAACCTGCAGCTCCTTTTCTAGTACCATGTCTGCCCGCATGCTGCCTTGCTTTCCTCCATGATGATAATGGACCAAACCTCTGAACTGTGAGCAAGTCACCAAATGTAATTGTTTTCCTTTATCAAAGTTGTCATGGTCAACAGTGTCTCTTCAGAGCAATAGAAATCCTATCTAAACAAATGGTAACCACAGCTGTTATGAGAACATGTGTAATATCATGTCGTTTCTAGAAGACATCGTTTTGTACCACTCCTGCATATCTTCAGTTCTTACATTCCCTCTGTCACTTTTCTGCCATGTTCTCTGACACTTGCAGGGCTGGGGAACAGTATTTAGATTAACAATGGTGTCCCATCCCAGACAGTTTTACCACACTGGATAGTTGTAAGTCACTACACATGAGTCTCCGTTACTCACTGCAAAAGAAATGTCTCTGGCCGGGCGGTGGTGGTGCATGCCTTTAATCCCAGCACTTGGGAGGCAGAGGCAGGCGGATCTCTGTGAGTTCGAGGCCAGCCTGGTCTACAGAGTGAGATCCAGGAAAGGCGCAAAGCTACCTGTCTCGAAAAAAAAAAAAATTGTCTCTGAGCAAATATAGTCAGTGTACAAATCTATAGTTATGGACATGAATATTAAGAAGACAGTTTGATATATATGTTTATATGAATAATATTTATGTCACATATATGGATTATATATTACATATAATAATATATAATATATATGATTAATAACCAGAGGAAAAGGCTTGAGTATGGGGGGTGAACATGTAATGAGTTTGAGATAAAAGGACTTGGGAGAGATGAATGAGGGAGAGGAGAGAAGGAAAGTAACTTAATTTTTGTTTAATTAAAACTTTATATAAAAGCATTTAGCTAAACAATTGCAGATTATGTTAGAGACTTTGCCCTTCCTGGTCTTGGATTTTTACCATATTTACTATGAAAAATAGTCACAGAAACAAGAGTCAGAGAGAGAGACAGAGAGATTCCTGGGATAGAAAGACCACATTAAAAAAAAAAATCAAGCCACAGCAAAAAATTCCAAGCCACATAGAACTTGTGGGCAACTTATAAAATTGTCTCTAGGCACTTTCATTTATGACAGCTGGAGAAGATAATAAAAGTATTTGATTTTTTGTTATAATTTTACCATTGCATTTATAATTTGTTATTCATTTCATAAAGACATAAATATTTTAGAATAATTTTTATTCATCTTCTAGGTTTATCTCACCTTATGAAGATAAATTTCTTCTATTGCTACCTGAAACAATTTCAGTGAATTCACATGTCTTGATATATGAAAGCAGATTTACTCATGGACCTATTCAATGCTACAATTAAGTGAATTAAATTGCTCACATTTTCAACTCCAGTCAATGCTCAATTCAGTGTAGTAAACTTAAATAATTTGTATGGATTTTAAAGTCAATTTTTAATTATAAATAAATTCTTTAAATTACTACCCAATTATTTATTAACTGATAGATTGTTTGCTGTCTACTATTGAACCAGACAATCTTCCATTAAGCATACCTTATAAACAAAGTTATTAGATACAATAAGATTCAGCCACAATAAACACCAAAATTGATCATCAATTTTTAAATAAAAAGTTATTTTGTTTGCATGGTATTCAGCAAAATACTGGCTATGATTAGATTTGGTATCTATAAGCAATACACAAGTTGCCATGTAAAAATTTGTTTTCCTGATTCAACAAAGGTGATTAGATGAAATTGTGACTGTAGACTTGAATCAAAGATGGCAAGTTTTCAGCTTTCTCTAACGACAGTGAAACGCTTCCCTGTCTGACATCTTAAAGCTACTTCAAAACATACTGAAGTTACTCTAATCACAGTAAATCATACATCTTATGTAATGTCCAACTAATGTAGAATGAAGCACATCATACTTTCCTTAAGAAACAGTATATCAGTAATGAGAAACAGTTGCTACTGCCAGGAGCTGAAAGACCCTAGACTGAGTTAGTAACTTCTACAAAATTACATCTGGGCAAAATCTTGAATTTCTACAATTATACACTTATGCTTATATTTTCCTAATGAACAGTTACATATTCAATCACAGTTATCTTTTTAAAATTACAAATAGTCAGATATCATACTATGATAGATGTAATAACAAACTAACAGAGCACACACTAAAGACAATACAAATAAAAACTTATTTGATGAAACACTATGTGAAGAATGTACAGAAATAGAGATGACTTTTTTCTCCATATTGAGGATTAAATAGCTGTTCTTCAAAAGGAATGAAGTGACCTAGGGTGGAATTCGGTGGTAGAATAAAATGCTTAGCACATATGATGCCTGATCTTCAACCTTGTGGATGAAAACTCCTGAAAAGAAGCTTTGTCTTTGAAGACTGACTGATTAGATTTTCAGGTCTGTGGAATGATTGGACTTGTGCAGGTCCAGAGACTGCTTACCTTATATTGGGCTAGTTCTGCCTTTCTAGAACTGCTCACCTCTTTTTTGGTACTAACATCTTGTAATTAATAAATTGAAACTATTAGGAATCCATTAATTTTGCAGACTGCTAACTTCCACTAACCCAAAAGCTAAGGATGTCATAAAATAGTAACTTGGGTCTGTAGAAAAGCTTTCTCCACCTTGTTGTACCTGCATCAATGTATTTTAAACTTGCCTAATTATAATTTTCTTCTTTTGTTTTAAAACTATAAAAAGTGTGAAACTGTTTCTCTATTGGGGGTTACCTGAATCTTTGTTTCCAGGCCATGACCACACAAAAAAGCTCTAGAATAAATTTTCTCTTATTTTCTTTGAGATGAGTGTGGGAGCCCGTTTTCAGGTTCCTTGTGGCTTTACCCAGCATGTCCGCATAGAGGATGATTAGGACCACAGGCTTGAGTACAGGTGTCTGAGATGGTCTGCACTTGGCTGTGTTGGGCGGGGGAGGTCTTTTCCTCCACCCCCTTGGCGTCTCTATAAATACCCTGGGGCAGAGACAGTCGGAGCCAGTTGGAAAAGGTTCCAGGCCCTCTTGAGGCTATCCTTTATTTTCTATTTGTTTATTTCTGCAATAAATCCTTCTATCTAATATTTCCTGCTGCTCACACTCAAGAAAACTCTGGGGAGCTGTGGGGTTGGTTGGTAAACGCCCCACAGATGAGCACTGTGATTTTTTTTGCATCAACAATCTCCAACACAAAAATATAAAAGAAAAGAAAAAGAAAATGAAGGGTAAGTAAGAAAGTGTGGTTCATATGATTCTTCTAATAATTTAGTAACTTCTGAAAAATATTGGAAATTATTTAATTATTTTATGAAATTTATATGCATTTCTCATATTTCATACCAAAGTAAGATATAAGTCATTCAAAGGAGGTTTCCAAATCGAGTCTACCTTTGATTAGGAAATAGTTTCAGCTATGTTCATTATATAAAACTAGATAGTATCTTAGCTATTGTAGATGACAAAACCACTTGTTACTGTGTTTTGTATAAAGGCAAGAAAAATTGGGCAGGGAAATTTTGTCAAAATTATATACAAACTTATTTTCAGTTTGTATATAGTGATATTATATGGGTTAAAGCTAAACCTGCTTGTAGTTTTATTAAACTGAATGAAGCCTAGGGGACAACAAAAGTGACTCTTTGCCTGAGTCTGTAAGGACAGTTTCTTCGGTGTCTTCTTCCATGCTCTCAGAGGTTTATTTTATAGAGTAGATCTTTCTCAACAACACGCCATTCTATCAGAGAGAAAGGCATTCTGTTTCTGTATTAGCATAATTTTTTGGTTGTATTTTTGTCTATTTTTTTAATAGAGTCTTCTCTGATACAACACAACTTGACCACAGTTTCCCCTTCCTCCGTTCCTCCCAGCTCCCTCCCACCTCCCCTTTTCCCAAGACCCACTGGCCCTCCCTTTCCTCTTCAGAAAAGAGCAGGCTTCCAAGGACAACAGCCAAACAGGACAAAGCAAGATACAATAGGACAAGGCAAACATTTTTCATATTGAGACTGGGCAAGGCAAGCCAATGGGAGGCAGAGTCCAACAAACGGGCAAAAGAGTCAGAGATATGCCAGCTTCCACTGTGAGGAGTCCCACAAAAATATCAAGCAAGATAACGGTCAGATCGTATACGTAGAGGACTTGGTGTAGATGCATGTCAGCCCCATGCTTGCCGCTTCAGTCCCTGTGAGCCAATTTTAGCCCTGCTTAATTGATTCAATGGGCCATGTTCACCTGGTGTCCTCCATCCCCTCTGGCTCCTATAATCTTTATCCACCTCTTCAGTCAGGTTCCCCAAGCTCTGGTGGTAGGCACCCGATGGAGACCTCCAGTTTAGACTCAATCTTACATACTTTCTTGTGGTAGATCTACATACCTGCTCCAGTCTCTTGCTAAAGGAAGCCTCTCTGATGATGACTGGACAAGGCACCCACCTATGAGTAAAGCCAAATGTTATTAGAAATCATTTCATTGTTTTTGTTGTTATTGTTTTGTTCTTTTTCTAATTTCCAGTCATTTTTGGTTCTACACTAGGTCTCTACGGTATCCAGGTCTTCCTGTTCCTGGCCAAGCAGGCAGTGTAAAGCATTGGCTCACTCCCAATGCCAAGGGTCTCAAGGAAAACCAAATATTGGTTGGCCATTCCCACAAGTTTTGTTCCACCATTGCCCCAGCACATTTTGCAGGCAACACATATTGTAGCTCAAGGATTTTGTGCCTGGTGTGGTATCTAGGTTTCTCTTTCTGTCACCTGGAGAGAGCCTTTTTGAGCTAAAGTGACAAACACATAAGGGTGAAGGCTCCATATGGGCACCAGCTCAATCTCTGTACATTCAATGAACTTTGCGGATGGTATAAAAAAAGCAGAGTAGACCAGTCCTCGCACCCTCTGGCCCACTGCCAGCAGATCTTGTGGACTCCTGAGAGTCTCCCCAGCACCTTGCCTCTTCCTATTCCCATGATGTCCTCATCTATCATGGTATCTGCCTCCCTGCCCTCCCACTCTGTCCCTGTTCCAACTTGACCCTCCCATTTAACTATGTTCTCACCCCCCACTCCTCGCCCTCTGCCACTCCCCCACACCCAGTTCACTCAGTGAGCTGGTCTCTGCTGACTTCCCATGGGAGACCTCGATTTGGGGGATGTGGGGTGGCTTGGGAAAGAGGGCTGGGGGTGGTTAGTAGGAGGGAGGAGGGGGGGTCTGTGGAAGGTATGAGGAGTAGAAAATTTCTTAATAAAGAAAAATAATAGAAAAGAAAAAAGAAAAGAAAGAAAATTACAAAAGCAGAATTTTTTTTACCAAAAGAATTATCCTGATTAAAAACAAATTATCCACAATGCCATCAAATTTTATTCATGTTGGGAAAAACAATTTTTCATATGAATCTTCCGCAATATTGTACATCCAACATGGAACTGACTTTGTAGACCAGGCTAGCCTTGAACTCACAGAGAAACTCCTGTCTCTGCCTCCTAACTGCTGGGATTAAAGGTGTGCATCAACACTGCATGCTTCAAAATTTCTACACATTGAGATTGCTGATTGAAAAAGATGAATACTCATTGTTAATATGTTCCCTGTTTTAATGGTTTATAAAACTATAGGTTCTTATAAAGAACAAAAATAAATTAATGGTTTTAAGTGTTCAAAAACTCCAAGAACTTTATCTCATACTAATAACACTATATTGCATAAACAGAGCTGCCTCTGCCTCTACAGCAGACAGATCTCTACCAGTTTGAGTTTGAGGCCATCCTTGTTTACATAGTGAGTTCAAGGGCAGCTAGAGTGTAAGACAAATTGCTAAACAGTCTTATTAATAAGAAACCCGGAGCCAGATACTGGGGTAAAAACTGAGAGATCAGAAAGCAGAAAGAATCCTGCCATGTTCTTGCCACTTGGAAATCCTCAGCCAAAGACAGCTACTTCCTGTATACTCATGCCTATATACCTTTCTGTTCTGCATTTTCACTTTCTCTCTTCGCCCAGCTACATCACCTCCTGTCTGTCTGTACAGACCTCCAGACCTCTATGGTTAGTGCTGGGATTAAAGGTGCATGTCACCATGCCTGGTTCTGTTCCCCAGGGTAGCCTTTAACTCATAGAGATCTGGATGGATCTCTGCCCCCCAGATGCTAGGATTAAAGGCATATGCTGCCACTGCCTGACTTCTATGTTTACTATAGTGGCTGGCTTTTCCTCTGATCTCAGGTAAGATTTATTAGGGTGCACAATATATTGGGGGACACAATATATCACCACATTTCCCCTTTTTTGTTTAAAATAAAAAAACTAATATAAGAAAAACTATATATGTAAGTATAATAACTATATACAGCATGTACAAGCAATAAATACATCAACAATGTCTAGTCCATTTGCATTTGACAAATTCAGAAAAAAATATTCCATTATTTATCCTATCTTGTGAATCCAAAGGATTGTATCTAATTCACCTATCCTAATTTGCATTACCAAAACTACCTTTTGATATCTTTCAAGCTTATACATTTAACACCACTTTAGTGAGTTTCTTTTCTGAATTTCTTAACAAGGAAAATTGTAACTATAACTACCTAATATTCACCTCTCTCAGAAACCCAAGAAGGAAAAAATATTACCTAGTAAAACAGGAAGTGCAAACAAGCAACTTACAGAAAATGAGTTATGACAGAAAGAGCCAGATGCTTGAACAGTCACCAATGGTTTCTCTGCAACATTGGGGCATCCATCTTCGGACTACAGGCTTAGCATATCTGACAGACTCCTCTGTGAAGCAGGATTTCCTAAAGATTTTATGACCATTAATATCATAACAAAAGTTTAAAAAATATATATCATATAAAATTTGATATAAAATATATCT
This sequence comes from Peromyscus aztecus, assembly GCA_902168405.1. Classification (NCBI taxonomy): domain Eukaryota; kingdom Metazoa; phylum Chordata; class Mammalia; order Rodentia; family Cricetidae; genus Peromyscus; species Peromyscus aztecus. The sequence goes on from CABHPQ010001249.1 coordinate 50,895, forward strand.
TAAGAAAAGTTTTAAAGCATCAAAATAGAACCAAAGAAATGAGATTAGTAGCAATAGAATAGTCCCTTAATTTTAGTGTTTCTTATATCCCATATAAGGTAGCCCTTCTGACATGATACAAAGATTTTGGATTTTACTTTTATTGGGGGGAGGGTGTGCAAGACAGTGTTTCTCTGTGTTGTTTTGGTGCCTGTTCTGGATCTCCCTCTGTAGACCAGGCTGTCCTGGAACTCACAGAGATCTGCCTTGCTCTGTCTCCTGAGTGCTGGGATTAAAGGCTCCGATGGCCTTGGGTTTTCCTTTTAACAAGCATGCTTGGATTTAGAGAAGGAGAGAGCCAGTCTCCAACTCCAAAGCCAGTTTTAATTTTTAATTGTACTGGGACTATATAAAGACCACTTGTGTTAAGTGTCTGTAGATAACAGCAGAAACAAACATTTAGGAAGACTTAGGAAATTTTATATGTGATATACCAGTAGGTCAATTTATTCTTTTTCTTGGGACATTTTTTTTTCTGGATGATTTGTCCTTTTTCTTCAGATGTCTCATTTGTCCAGTATTCTTCAGATTCCTTAGCCGTCATTCTCCTGAAAGCCAAAAAATAAAAAACCAAAAAAAAAAAAAAAACCCTTTTTCAACCTTTACTTTGGAGAGGTTCCCTTTTAGCAAGTTATATCTGACCACATGAAAAGCAAATGTTAGTTGTGTAAATTAATTTAAATTGATTGGTTGTGCTGGTTGATAAACTGGCACCTCTTCTAATCAGAGGTCTCTCTTGTTCAAATCGAACCTTTATCAATTTTGACGGTATCGATAGCTTATCTTCTCCTGTAGAAACAAAAGTAAAACCTTGTCCACAACATAATACATATCCTGCTTTCCATTCTGAGGCCAGCACATCCTTAAAGTATATAGGCTGATTTAATTCTGTAGTTTTTTCTATTATCCAGCGTCTCTCTGCAGCTGTTGTTCCTTTCTCATTAGCACTGAGAAAATTCAAAGTTAATAGAGCACTATGTAATCTATTTCTGGGTTTTTTTGTTACCCCTTTCTGTTTATTTAGCATATCCTTTAGAGTTCTATTTGATCTTTCTATGATTGCTTGGCCTGTAGGATTGTGTGGTATACCTGTAATATGCTTTATATTGTAATAAGCAAAAAATTGTTTCACTTTACCAGAGAAATATGCTGGAGCATTGTCAGTTTTAATTTGTACAGGTATACCCATGATGGCCATTACTTCTAGCAAAAACATGATTATAGAATCAGCCTTTTCAGAAATCAGAGCAGTTGCCCATTGAAATCCTGAATAGGTATCAATGGTGTGGTGTACATATTTCAATTTTCCAAATTCTGCAAAGTGAAACATATCCATCTTCCTGATTTCATTCCTCTGAGTGCCCTTTGGGTTACATCCTGCTTGTAGTACCGTCTGGTTATAAAAAGAACAAGTAAGACATTTCCTTATAATTCCCTTGGCTTGTTGCCAGGTTATGGAAAAATCCTTTTTTATACCCTTAAAATTGACATGATTTTTTTTGTGAAATTCTGAGGACTCCAGCCATTTCCTACCAGTAGTTTATCAATCTCTTCATTGTCTTGTGCAAAAGGTCCTGGCAGGCCCATATGGGATAGGATGTGAGTTATATATAAGGGATACTTCCTATTCCTGATTATATCTTATAATTGAATAAGATCACTCTTTCAGTATACTGAGAGTCAGTAACTATGTTGAGAAGATCTGAAAAATCCATTAATACCATCAGACTAGCAAATAATTCTGATTTTTGAACCTCCAGACCTCTGTGGTTAGTACTGGGATTAAAGGTGTATGTCACCATGCCTGGCTCTGTTCACCAGTGTAGCCTTGAAGTCACAGAGATCCAGATGGATCTCTGCCTCCTGAATGCTAGGTTAAAAGGTGTGTGCTACCATTGCCTGACTTCCTTGTTTACTATAGTGGCTGGCTTTTTCCTCTGATCCTCAGATAAAGTTTACTAGGATGCACAATATATTGTGGTACACAATGTATCACCACAGTAGGGCTGTGTAGAGACCTTGCTGTCTCAAACAGGAAGTTTATTATCCATCAGGGTATATATATATATATATATATATATATATATATATATATATATATATATATATTATATTTATTTGATCCAAGCATTTAAATTTAAAGAAACAAAGTGGGTCAAATACTAAACTATGAATGGTACATTAAGAATATAGTCTGAAATTAAAAAAAATTAAGAAATCTTGGCTGAGTCAGGAAGAAAGGGTTAAAACATATGCCACATTCAAATTTCTATTGCAAATGCAAACACCTATTCTGCGTATCTTGGTGATCCTCCTGAACCCAGTCCTGAATATGGAATGAAAAGGCTGAATAAATAGATGTAGCTCTGAAAATATTAGTTTGTAGGGGATTCTAAGGGCTTTGCCAAGAATGGTCTATAATACACCTTGTATAAAACTCCAAAACTGCAGAGACTGATATATAACTGTAATTTAAAACCTTACTCATGCCCAATTTATCTTTATGGTTTGAGAATGAAGATTGATATATTAGACAGTTTTGCGAGGAACTTCTTGACAGCCCAAAAGTGATCTTCCTTAAGAGCAGTTATTATACTTATCAATTTATTTGCTTACTCTTGCCTACCCAACATTAACATTTAGTAATATTTATAAACAGTTCATGCATGTGTATGAATTGAAATTCCTGGAAATATATTATTTTTATTATTATTTCTGTGCATTTGAAATCTTTTTACTGAAATATTTGTTTGTCTGCATGCACTGAAGCTAACTATATAAAAATTTTATTAAAGTTTATTATACTTTGCTGTTTACTTATCATGAAATTTTACTCATATTTACCTTGGCTTATGTGCTATATATGAGTTCATTCAAATTTATAACACATTATATCTTTCTTTCTAGTTACCATCATCACTCAAAAAGATTACAGTATTTGCTTATACAGAGTTTTGTAGCCTAGTATTCACAACTATACAAACACATGTATTATTTCTGGCTATGGAACCTTAAATTATTTTTTCAGTGCTAGTATAATATAAATGTATATATAAAACTTATGCTTTGCTATGAAATTCCATTACATACTGTACTGCATTCATATAAACAAAAATGATTTTTCTGCAACATAACATTAAAATTAGAAATAAAGGACTGAAATTTTGCTTTTGAGTGAGATTACCCTGTATCTTTTTGACAAGCCCTTGTTTCTATAAACTTTTTATCTTGGAAAATGTAAAACTTTCTAACTACATTTTCTTGGAGATTGGGAAGCAAGCAAAATTCTTTTCTTAAATTTCTTTACATTTTATTGCATCTTACTTAATTTATCGTGTGTGTGTGTGTGTGTGTGTGTGTGTGTGCATGTATGTTTGCACCATATAACAAATGTAGAAGAAGTCATGGGCCAACTGATAACAGTTATTTTTCACCTTTCACCATGCAGTAACTTGGAACCAAATTCTGTTCTCCAGTCCTGGCAGCAAGTGCATTTACGCACGAAACCATCTCCCTGCCTCATAAGAGTTAGAAATGATTGAAATATTAACATCTCAATAAATAAGAAGCCCAAGATGAGTGAAGAAAGTACTCAAATTAACCAAGGAAAATATTTATACTACAACCTAATGACTTTTTTACATACTAAATATAACAATTTTTAGATCATGCTGCAAATTGCAAACTATGAAATTAAAAATCACAAATTGGATGATGAGATAAAGTCCTACTTTTTGCTATCTGAAAGCAAAACAAAAACAAACAAACCACCACCACCACCACAACAAAACACCTCATTAACAAAGACAGGCGTAGATAGAAAGTGAGGATTGAAAGGATGCCCCAAACAAATTAGAATCTGACAGAGAACAGAGCTATTCAAATGTGTAGCTGACAAAACAGCTCTCAGAAAAATTCTGGGGGGAAAGTGACTACACACTAATACAGGAAAGCTCGTCAAGAACTTATAATGATTAAAATAAAAATGATCTGAGTTTTGTTGCATGCAATACTATGTAACATATACAGGGGACACAGAGATCAGGTCCAAACACAATGACAATGAGTGTTTTCTCTAAGATCATCTCATTAAATGACAAATAATATAGACAACAAATTGTTACAGAAACTTCAACACTACATTTTGTCACATAGGTCAATTAGAATTAATAGATATTGCCGGATACTCAATACATCAGATACAAAATAGAAATTTCTTTAAGGTATCTGCACTTTCTAAAACCTAGACAATATTATGAGCCATAAACATTGCATAATGGTAAAACCCACACATTTGCCTCATAGATTACATTTATGCCCCCAAGTTAAAAATTTATTGTATCTTACATCATAACAAAATTAAAGTAGCTATCAATAGCAAAAGAAACTAGATAAAATATACAAATGCATAGTATTATACATTATATTTTTCAATGATCAATGGGGCACAATAGAAATAAAAGGATAGAAATTAAAGGTATTTTAGAATTAAATGAATAAAAATGTACTATCCACTAGAAAATGTGTGTATATTGAATATAATTACAATAAATTAATTTATATTAATAATAGCTTATACTGAAAAATCATGCATTTCAACACACTAATGATATACCTCAGTGTTTTAGAAAAGAAAAAATAACCCAAAACGGAATTGATTGGAAAAAAACATAATAAATATAACTTGTAACATGAATCCTAAAAGGTCATATTAATAATAATAAAAAAAAAGAAAACCCAGAGAAGATATTGGAGTGAAAGCTGAAAGATCAGAGAATCAGAACAAGCAGCCGTGTTTTTTTTTTTGAATTTATTTTATTTTATTTTACAATATAATTCAACTTTACATATCAGCCATGGATTCCCCTATTCTCCCCCCGCCCGCCCCGCCCCCCCACCCCAACCCACCCCCCATTTCCATCTTCTCCAGGGCAAAGACTCCCCGGAGGATTGAGATCAACTTGGTGGACTCAGTCCAGGCAGGTCTAGTCCCCTCCTCCCAGGCTGAGCCAAGCATCTCTGCTAAGCCCCGTTTCAAACAGGCAATTCATGCACTGAGCACAGGACCCGGTCCAACTGCCTGGATGCCTCCCAAACAGATCAAGCCAATCAACTGCCTCACCCATTCAGAGGGCCTGATCCAGTTGGGGGCCCCTCAGCCATTGGTTCACAGTTCATGTGTTTCCATTCGTTTGGCCACTTGTCCCTGTATTCTATCCATCCCTGGTCCCAACAACTCTTGCTCACATAAACCCTCCTCCTCGCCAATTGGACTCCTGGAGCTCCACCCGGGGCCTGACCTTGGATATCTGCATCCAGTTCCCTCAGTCATTGGATGGGGTTTCTAGCACGACAATTAGGGTGTTTGGCCATCCTATCACCAGGGTAGGTCAGTTTGGGCTATTTCTCGACTATTGCCAGCAGTCTATTGTGGGGGCATCTTTGTGGATTTCTGTGGGCCTCTCTAGCACTTTGCTTCTTCCTATTCTCATGTGGTCTTCATTTACCCTGAACATTCCTTGTGTTCCCTCTCTGTTCTTGATCCAGTTGGGATCTCCCGCTCCCCCAAGTTCTCTTTCCCTCGCCCCTCGCCCCTCATTAGCCCCACTCACGTCCAGACTGTTCATGTAGATCTCATCCATTTCTCCGTCACTGGGCAATCCCAGTGTTCTTAATTCTACGAAATCCTCAGCCTCAAGAGAATGAGTTCCTGTTTCCTCATGCCTTATATACCTATTTCTGCTCTGCCATCTTAATTCCTGCGATTAAAGGCATGTGGGCTTCCCAAGCAGTCATGAGATCTCAAGTGTTGGGATTAAAGATGTGTGCCACCACGCATGGCTCTGTTCCTGGTGTGGCCTTGGGTACACAGAGATCCAGATGGATCTCTGCCTCCTGAGTGATAGGATTAAGGGTGTGTGCCATCACTGTCTGGCCTCTGTCTAATCTAGTGGCTGTTTCCCTCCACTAATACCCAGATAAGTTTTATTGGGTTGCACAATGTATTGGGTGACACAATATATCACCACAACCAAAGTTGAAATTAGTGAAGTGGAAACCAAAATATCACTGTAAAGGTTAATGTAAGAAGACTATGTTATTTGATAATTAACAGCATCTGTAGAACAATGATTAAGCTTAACAAAATAAAGAGAAGAAGATTCAAGTCAGTATATGTTTCAAACAAAAATTTTATATATATATGGTCTATCAGGTCCACTGAAATTCATTACAAGGCTAGGAAATTTTTTGAAAATAAATTCCATCAAATTTGAAAATTAAAAAGTAATGATTTTATTTTTTGTTAGATATAACCCACCAAAATTTAACAGATGGAACATAAAAGGCAACAAAATAATGAATAGTGATATTGTGCAGGAACTGCTGAAGTCAGAAGAAGTTATCCATTTCTGCTAGAGCTGGAGCTACAGGTGGCTGTGAGCCTCCAGACATGGCTAGAAGCGTAATGTGATCTCTTGGCTGCTGAGCCATATCTCTATTTGCTGGTTGAATTCTAGTCAAGAGTTGACTAGTTAAATAAATGATTGCATCTGTGCACAAAAAACAATTCATTCACAAAGGGTATATTTTTTTTTAATTTCAATGAAAATGAATTTACTGGAAATTAAGGAAAATATATAGACTCATGCATATAAGTATCATTTCCCCCCTCTCCAATATGGAGTTTAGAAATAAAGTACAAAAAGACTTTTGTATAACAAGAAGGTTGTTAGGGAACTGATATAAGACAACCATGAATGAATCGGGTAAAAAGACAAAGTAATGGAACAATGAACATGATCAAAGAATGTTTTATAAACACACTTCAGGGAGGGACCTATGTCCAGTAATTGGGCACAAAAATTACCTAGTATAATTTTAAAGGTCATTTGTTTAATATTACCTTGTTTTGGAATTTGTCTCCTTTTTCTTTGACTTATATGTTTGATATTAATTTTGTGAGGTCACTGATTTTTGTTCTCATTTTATATTTTGAAAAAATATTTTTGAAAAAAGAGAAAGAATTAACATAGATTTGGGTGAATAAGACTGTAGGGAGGATGTAGGAGGAATGAGGGAGAGGATAAAACTGATCAAAATATGCTTTATTTAAAAAATCTTTTAAAAAATACTAAATAAAGAAAAAGACATGGTATTAAATGAATGTACAAACATATTTAGTCTCTGTCTTTGTGCATGAAAATAAAAACTTTTTTTCTGTAAAAATATATCTTGCCCTAGACAATGTTAAGTTTTAAAATTTTAGCTAATTGTTTAATAAAATATAATTTTCAAAATTCTAGCAATCCTTGGGAAGTCCTATATGTAAAAGGATAATGTGCCTTTTGAAGTGGTCAACATTTTTGGTTGTGAGCCTAGCCTTTAATGGCTGAGCTTTGCTGACTTCCCATGGGAGGCCTTAACTTCTTATAGGAGAGAATTGGGGGTGAGAGGGTGGGGGAAGGCTGGAGGGGTGGGAAGAGGGAAGAGGGGGATCTGGATGTAAAATGAATAAAAAGTCTCTTAATAAAAAAATAAAGTGATCAACATAAATATGTCTCATGTATTTACTATGAATTTTATATTCAGAATCAAACATTGCCACCCATATAGTATTTTGTCCTAACTATGCTGTGCAGCTAATAGAACTATACTCATATGAGCAAAGATTATTTATTTTGTTTATCATCTGATGTTTAAGCTTAAGTTATTAACATAACTTAATCAAAACACTTTATCAAAAGTGGATTAATTTTAAAGAAGAATCTGATACTGTGGATCACATAAATAAACATGAGTGAATGAAACATTCATATTTTACTCTCTTCTGATGGACTTGTATAACAAAATGATAAAATAGTAATATGGGTAAAGATAAGTTAATGACAAGGGCACATATGTGGAACACTGGAAGATATTTTCAAAAATGGAAATAGTGGAGATATAACGAGTAAGTGATACAATGAAAAAAGAAAATGAGACAACACACACATAGACACACTCATAAGAACACACACATGTACATATTTACAAAACATTAAAATAGAAGTTGGATCATTCAGAAGGGGCAGGAGTAGACACAGGATAATAGCAGTCAGATATATTCAAAGGCCATAATACATTCCAATTTTGTGAAATTGTCATGCTGTCAAAACTTCTTTCTAAATATTTATCTTCACACCCACAAATAGAGCTACTCTCAACCTTGGGCAATGGAGATCTTTGCAGTTGGTTGAACTCCATGAAGAGACTTTTCACCGATCAAAAGTGAATGTGAATTATTAGCCCTAGTTAGAGTATATTCATCAAAACTCTCCCCCCCAAGCTTCAAGGAACATTCCAAAAGAGGGGGAAACAGTGTACGTGACAGGTGAAGGGTGGAGAGTGGTGCTCAGAAATGCTGCCTCTTCTACTGAGTGTGGCTAATGCATTCACGAACTCAGCAGGTGTGGGTACCTGAACAAGACCTTCACAAGATCGAGCCAACCAGAATTCCAGCATGGGTAAGGAGCGACTGCGGAGGCCTCATCCCTAACTAAGGGACTATGGACATTTGATAACTGTTGTTGGAGGAAGAATCACCTGTTCTATGGTAAGAGTGACCATTGGTATGTGACATATGCTACAGTGTATGACCCTAGCCCCATGCACATATGGGTAGCATTACTTGAACTTTGGAAGTTATTAAAAATATAAGAAAAGAACATGGAATTTGGAGGGGACATATTAGAGGAGTGTAGCATGAATCTTAAAAGTTCTTATTAATAAAATCAAACCTGGTGCCAATTATTAGGGTGGATGCTGGAAGATCAGAGAAGCAGAACAAGCCACAGCTACCTCACCTTGCCAATTCCTCAGCTGATCCTGTTTCCTCAGACTGGAAGCCTCTGTGTCCTTATCCAGAATGAATCTCAGCTGACCTGTTGCTCAAAAGCCTAAAAGCTTAACCAACTCTAGTTCCCGGTCCTCGGTCCTCAAGCCTTAAATACCTTTCTGATTTCTGCTATCACTTCCTGGGATTAAAGGCTCTTGTTACCACACCTGGCTGTTTCCAGTGTGACTTTGAACTCACAGAGATCTGGATGGATCTCTGCCTCCAGAATGCTAGGATTAAAGGTGTGTGTGTGTGCCACTATTTTCTGACCTGTATGTCTGTCTAGTGGCTGTTCTGTTCTCTGACCCCAGATAAGTTTATTAAGGTGTACAATATATTGGGGAACACAATATCACCACAGAGGAGAACCATGGATACTTGGAGGGAGGAACAGGGTTGGAATATGACATTCCTTTGTAAATATGTGAACAATTCTCAAAAAAAATCTATGTATTTATGTATCTGTCTATGTATCTATCATCTATCTAGCTACCTATCATTTGGAAATATTACAAAACTTTTCAATTTTATAATGAATGTATAGCATGAAAAATCTAAGAGGAAACTATAGAAAATTAATTTAAAAGGACACATAGTACTATGAATAAAATGAATGAGTGAAAATATCAAGAAGCTACAAATAAGAAGGGAAAGGAAAACATACATCGAGACGGAGGTAAAAAAAATGGTAGCACAAGATCACAAAATGAGTAAGTCACCGGAAAACAAAGAGAGACTTCAAAGAAATGTATGAAACTAACAAGAAAATACTGGGTTTGAAGAAAGGCAAGACATAATTGTTCCCAGGGGATGTAGATCCACACATAGATTTAGTGAACGCATTAGAGCAGCTTTAACAGGAAAAGAGAACAGGCCACATAACAAATATTTCTACTTTATGGCTTTCATAATAGACCCAGAATACCCTGAGAGGAAATTAAATTAGATGATTTCATTGGAAAGTGATGCAGAGGCAAACAGCAGAGTTTAAAATCTATAAGATCTAGAGCTTGGTACACATTATGAGAAACATGTAGGTGTACCTTCACTGTATATTGTTTTCAGTGTGGTGTGTGTGTGCATGCTTTTTTGCATGACTGTGTGTATATGTGTGTTGGGGGGAGGGGTGGCCGTGTGTGTGTGTGTGTGTGTGTGTGTGTGTGTGTGTGTGTGTGTAGCTAGAGTTTTCCTGCCTGGCCAACAGTCAGGACAAATCTGTGTCACCCGCCAGTCCCACAGCTGCTCAGACCAAACCAAGTAAACACAGAGACTTATATTGCTTACAAACTGTATGACTGTGGCAGGCTTCTTGCTAACTGTTCTTATATCTTAAATTAATCCATTTCTATAAATCTATACCTTGCCACGTGGCTTGTGGCTTACTGGCGTCTTCACATGCTGCTTGTCATGGCGGCAGCTAGCAGTGTCTCTTTCTCAGCCTTCCACTTGCCAGAATTCTCCTCTCTCCTTGTCCTGCCTATACTTCCTGCCTGGCCACTGGCCAATCAGTGTTTTATTTATACAGAATGATATCCACAGCATGTGAGTGTGTGTGTGTGTGTGTGTGTGTGTGTGTCTGTGTATGTCTGTGTTTCCTTTTACTTCCTGTTATTTGAGATAATTCTAATAAGAATCTAATTCTCCTGACTTAGATCTGCCTAAGAAGCCTCTGATTAATCTTAAATCAGCCACCTCTGTTACTTTCTGCAATACAAAATTGGACATGGTTTATTCTGGAAAGACTGTTTCTCTCTAACTGCATTCTCATCTTCCTGAGCATGCCTTGTGCATAATCATCCTGTCTGTCCTGAATAGCAAACTCACAAAAGAATAATTGAAGACACATATTTTTGGATTGCAAGTCTTATGCTGGTAAAGTGCTTGTTTTTATATTGTTTTTGATATTGGAAGTGGCCATGTGTTTAGCATTCAGTTTTTTTCAGGGGATGGATTATGTAATCCATCTTACTGATAAATGTAAATGATTTATTAAAAGCCAATGTATACTTACATGTCTTTTAGAGAACAGTAAGTCTCTTCATTATTTTCTCAAATTAGTTTCTAACAGGAAATACGGAGAAAAATATATTAATACATCTTGTCTTGTTCCAGAATCCAGAGTTTTCCAAATTGCTGGGACTGTTTTCCTATCCTTCCTTGAAGCCATTCACATACTTATTTATTCATCATTTGATATTTTGTTAGAATCTGTAAATCGTTCATCAATTCTCACATTAGTTTCTTTTTTCAGTTTATATGTTAGACTTCATTGTATGTGAATGCATATGAAATGGTGCTCGGATATCAGGAAATCATGGAGAAATGGAAATTAAAATCTGTTACAAGATAGTACTATGTATAGCATAAAATCAGAGACTACAAGACAGAATTTTAATATATGTAAAGCTCTAAACATATATTCTGGACAATGGTTGGTTTTATGCTGTTAGCATCAAAGTATTATCGGTTCTACATACAGATATATTCCATCCATATTAGTTATATTAATAAATAGGCACATATATATTTCAAACATGCATAACTGCATATATGGTAATAGGAAAACTTTTACAATTTATGGTTTTAACTTATTTAACCTTTAAAATTCATTATTTTAACTTATTTAACCTTTAAAGGAAAATATCAAACCTCTTGAGAATAGTTTAAGAAATCTGTTTTTTTAAAAATGCTGTCTCACATAAAGATGTGAATTAATATTAAATGATAACATCTCTCATGTGGAATTTTAAGTATAAGTACTGTAATTATGTTAATTATATCATTGGCTCAGAGAAAATGAAGTTATTATATTTTTTAAAAATTAAAATGTTGATGAATATTTGTATGATAGACTTTAAAACAGAATATTTTGTAATCAATTGTTGATTATGATTAAAGAAAAATCTTGAATGAAGCTGATTAAAACAAAAACTTAAAAATGATTAGCTTACCCTTAAACATGAGATGATAAAATACTAACTTAACAGTGTACATATACCATGACAGATACTAGTATCTTGGGTTAGTTACTTTTCCGTTGCTCTGGTAAAAGGCTATAACCAAGACAATTTATGAGAGAAAGAATTGTCTTTGCATTGTGGTTCCAGGTTAAATGGTGGTAGTAAAAGGAAGTCGGGAGTTCACATCTTGAAGCCCAGCACAGAGCATAAAGCAAATTTGAAATGCAATGGAGACTTTAACCTCTCAAAGTTTGTTTTCAGTGACATAATTCTAATACTTCTAAAACCCCCACACAAAAGACTAACTTATTACCAGTGTAGGCCACTTCAGGCACCCTCTCCACTATTGCCAATAGTCTAAAATGGCCTACCCTGGCAATCAGATTGGTGAATATCCTGTCATCATAGAGCCTTCACCCAGTAATTGATAGAAGCAGATGCAGAGATCCATAGTCAAGCACCAGGCCAACCTCCAGGAGTCCAGTCCAGAGAGGGAAGAGGGATTAAAAGGGGGGGGGCGGTGGTCAAGATTACCATGGGGAAATCTACAGAGACAACTGAACCAAGCACATAGGAACTCATGAACTTTAGACCAACAGCTGTGGAACCTGCATGGGACCGGATTAGGCCCTCTACATGTGGGAGACAGTTGTGTAACTTGTTCTGTTTGAGGGGCCCCTGGCAGTGGGATCAGGATCTATCCCTGGTACAAGAGCTGGCTTTTTGGAGCCCATTACCTATGATGGGACCATTGCTCAACCTTGATGCATGGGGAGGGGCATGGTCCTTCCTCTACTAAGTCAGCTGCTAAGTCTGACTTCGCTGACTCCCCATTGAAGGTGTTACCCTTTTGGAGGAGGGGGTGGGAGGTGGGTTGGGGGAGGGAGGCTTGACTGGGGAGCGGTAGGAAGAATAAGAGGGGGATCTGTGGTCGGTATGTGAATACATTTTTTTAATTAAAATAAAAGACTGACTGCATTAATTATTAAACAATCTGAAACTGTTCAGGGCATCCTCATTCAAACTTCCCCATTGCTCATCTTAATAGTAATGACATACCTGACTTTGTTGACTGTCATGTGTACAATAAAAATATGTGACTGGCATGATATTAAGTGTTCAGTACATATATATGACAGCACACAATCTCCCATCTATCAATTGGCTTTCAGCACAATTTCATTTAAAAAATTATACAGCCAAATCTCAAGGATTCTTTGAAGTGGTCTAATGATCTATTTGAGATCAGAAGATGCAATACTGGAATCCTTTCTGAGTCCTCCTCTTACACGGTATTAATAAGCTAGAAACAATGTTTGCCTTGGGAGCTAATGTGAACTGTAGGGTGTTTCGTGTCATATCCTAGCTCTACTTAAAAGACAGAAGTGGAAGTTCCCTCCAACACGAAAAAGCAACATACATCCTGGGATATCTTTAGGAACCACTGTCCTACAATCCTCCGATGTGATTAAAAGAAATGACTTCTCCCTAGGAAACTGCTCTCCTGCCATACCATTTCTGCCAGTGAGGGATCCCCAATCCTGAGGGTGAAAGTCACAAACCAGGATCCGATCCATTTGTAAATGATAGAGATCTGTTTACATTTATCAGACTTATGTTAGGTGTCAGCCAAAACAATATAGCCCATGTTTTTGACCTGGGCTGACACTATCAATGTGTTCACTGGTGTCATTTCTACTAAAGCTGTGTAACTAGAAAGGAGAAAGTGAACTCTATCTTATTAAGCAGTTATGGTCTTGATTGTTGCTACTTTTCTCCTATATATGATTTTAAGAAAATAGACTTGAATCCCAATTCTTCATTTATAAACTGACAATAAGAATATCAAGGTAAATAAAAACTTTATAAAGTTCATATGAAAATATAGAAAATAATGTTTTAACTTTTGGAGAAATAAGTGCTCAGAAAAGCATTTACTGTCATGATAGAACAATAATTTTTAAAGCATTCTGAATATTTAGAACAAGGATAAATTATATAGTATGGCTTTAGTGTTTGGTATTTCCAGCATGATTTTCAATATTACAATGTTCAAATATGAAAAATGAACTGTTATTGTGAATTTTGGCTAGTAATTACATGATAGTCTTGCCTCAGGAGCTTATTTTTTATTGTGTATGCAATCATCATCATCATCATCATTGTCATCATAATTACCATTATCAAAGACTATAAAACATGGAGAATGCTATGATCACATGTTTCTGTGCCCAAACCAATCCAATGGAATATTCCATATTAAAATAAAATAGTATAGCCAGGCGGTGGTGGCACAAACTTTTATTCCCAGCACTCGGCAGAGGCAGGCAGATCTCTGTGAGTTTGAGGCCAGCCTGGTCTACAGAGCGAGTTCCAGGACAGGCTTCAAAAATTCACAGAGAAACCTCATCTTGAAAAAGCAAAAAAAAAGAATAAAAATAAAAAATAAATAACATGTTAGGAAATACTAGAAGAAAAGTCTTAACCACAAAAGTTTCACCCCAGTAAAACTTATACTAATATTATAGCTATATTTTTCTTTTGCTTTTGTAAAGCTTTTAGTTCATTATGCACTTTATGTAGAAGCCCCAACTGCTAATAGTTTCATATGGCTAAAACCACCATTGAATTGTTGCTAATTCTAATACTTCATATGTCTGAATTCTTTCAAGACGTATAAAGTATCACACTGTTATTATCTAGCATACTATTGCAATCATCTCACTGAAATAATTTGATAAAAGAAGCAGATTACAGGGAACATATCTACCTATCTAGGAACTACATGTTTATTTATCTGTCTTCCTTTATATCTTTTTCAATTAGCCATATCACCAAATTGCTTGCCTCTATATCTCCCTCTAACTAGGTAAATAAAGACAAGCCATAATTTATGACTTTGTCATTATCAGCCAGAGATTTTTATACCCCTTTCTGTGTCATAGAAAACAAATACTCAAGTAAGATATGAATATATGATATTGGAAGCTTCTAAATTGAACTTCAAGAAAATAAAAGTCATGATAAATCCATCAATGCTAATTTAAAACAACTTAAATTGGGGCATGCAAGAACTCACATATACTAGCAAGTTTTAAAATGAGGGGTCAATCTTCCTATCTTCAAAAGCTTACAATTTCCTATTCCAACACACACACACACACACACACACACACACACACACACACACACACACACATATATATATATATATATATATATTCAATCTACAGTGCTGTAGTTGGTCAATCTTTTTAAATGGGTAGGTTGGCTAATACATTCTGAAAGGAAGGGTATCCTCAAAACTTCAGCCTATCTCAAAAACTGAGATGTGAACATCTCTGTCATCTTAAGTTGCTTCCCATTTACTCCCCTGACTCTTTTTGACTCATTTTTGCAGAATCCACATGATTCACACATTAATTTCAAATACCTATTAAAATGAATGACAATCTATAAAATTGCTATTGTCTAATGTAAATCAGAGAAATGGTTTGTGCAACTACCACAGCATACCAGGATGTAGATTGTTTAAAAAATATTAAGTGGAAGTCAGGGAAGGGTAAATGACACTTGTTATTACTACACACTATGATAATCTAAGCATATCAAGAGTTAGAGAGTTTAAGTTGCTATTCTTCACATATAACATATTTTAAAGATTATCCTCTAAGAACACAAGTTTAACAACTCAGTAGAGAATGTTAGTGCAAGTGAAATTATAAATTAGTTCAGTATTGAAGGACACAGTCTATACAGAAATGTTAAGTAGAAGAATTTGTAGGTTCAAAGGCCATGGATATCTGAGACTACCTTGTCACAAAGATGTCATTGTGCATTTTTCTTTTCTTGCAAAGTTTTATACTATGGAGATGTGTGCAACAAGTTGTCAGAGCCTGAAATTATAACTTCAAGTCACATTATTAGACATGCTTCTAAAACTTCACTCTTCACTAAACCATCTCAAGAGGGTTAAGATTTAAATGTAGCTTATTAACAGTAAGAGTGAGCTGCTCAGGCTAAACACCCTCCTACATCTGTTTAGAGTGTAACATCTCCAACTGGAAAAATTAACATTTTGTTTTATTCATGAGTTTATTTGTATTGGTTTTGTTAATGGAATCAGTGAACTTTTAAAACATTTTTTACTATCTAACCATTCCCTGATGGGCTTTTCTTAGTTGTTGGCTTTGTCTAGAAGATTTTTTTATGTCTATTTCAGACATGGTATGCATTTTTGGAAGATGAACTTTTAGAAATGTTCCCTCTAGTCACTTAAATAATTTAGAGATTTTAGAAAGATATTTCTGAATTTTTTTTTTAGTAAAACTCTTGTAAAGGACTAAACATGGGGGCTTTCCTAGTATATTCACAGGAAATCAAATAAGTAAATTTCAATTTTTTGGGAACTTAGTTCTACATCTAAATAAATCATTCTATGTAGATGAACAAATATTTAGCACAGCAAAGACATCGTGCATGTTTATATATGTGGATTAACACATTAGTGATTAACTCTGATTCACCAAAAATGTATTAGTGCTGCTTTAAGGAAGAAATTAAAACACTTCCCCTTGGAATCATTTAACCAAGAGCAAGTCCAGATTTGAATCCTCCACTTCAGGCTCCCTGCATCTTTAGTCCTCTGCCCCTCTGTGGTATGATTCTGAATATGTGCCTGCTTGAAAGATGTCTTGTGTGTGTTTTGTCCCTGTGACTATGTGTTCAGTTTGTGTCTGTCTGTTGAATGAGCTGTGTGTGTCTGTAAGTGGTGTCTGTTCCTAACAAAAAGTATTGCTCTGTATTTATTGAACAACATACATCACATGGGGAGAGAGCATGGGATCTGTCCTTCAACAGAGATTTAGAAGGGATGAAATCACTACCTCCAACTGATCCTAAGTGACTCAGACAACAAGCATCATTTTTATCAATCAATATCCATAAACAGTTGTTTTCACCCTTTATGTTAGATTTTAGAAAGTTGCTTTCAACTTCTGTCTTTCCTGCTTTCAGCAAATGATACACATGCATTTTTTCTGAGTGAGGGGCATGGATGAACACATAATTTAGATTATTGCTATGCATTAGCTTAGGTTGTAAAATCTGACTACCTGGGAAATCTGAAGCAAGTAAGGTCAATTGTTGCATTGTTTTCTTAAAGGCAGGTTACACAAAGAGTTTGAGTGCACAGTAGACAAGAAGTCTAAGTCTTAAAGTGTATTATTAACTCTGGCTGTAAGGACCAGCAAAAGTTCCAGCCTCTTAGGATGTGAAAGATATTTTCAGAAATTTGCATTACCACATTTATATTTTATGTGTGAGAAATAAATAGAAATGGTTGTAATGATAAAAAATATATGATCTAACTCTATTCTCTATACAGGAGCCAAAGACATATGTAGGTTAAAAGTTTTTTAAAAAAAGGAAAGTATGCCACAAAAGAAAATATACATATATGTTATCTCATACAAATTAATTTTGAGTACCACATGATAAATTACTGAATAAACTGGCCACCTAAAAAGTTGAAAACAAAGCGAAACACAGGAAACTTATGTGTGCTTGGAGATTAATGTCTGTATCATAAAGGGATATTTCTTAACATCTACTTACAAAAAGTAAGTACAATTAAAACATTAACCAAGAGCTTGACTAGACAACTCTCCCAGGGAAATTCACAATGTCATAGGAAGATTTTTAACATCATATGTATTGGATGACAAATTCAAAAGGACAGAAAAACGAAGGTGTGAAGGGAACAGAATGCCATTGTAATGATGGATGTAATGTGATGTAATAAATAGAAAACAATATTGTTATATTTAATGAACTAAAAGCAGATGGATATGTTTACCAAGGATAGTCTCTGTATAACATCAAAAAAAAATTGGAAGGAAGTTCTTTAACAATAATTTTTCATTATGCTTGTAGTGCTGTTATCCACACACATATTATGAAAAGACACTTATGGATGAAGAGAGATGCCTCCTTCCACATGCTCGCTGATTCCCATGGCAATTGTCTTGGTCCTCAAGCTCCTAAAGGAGAATACTGCACATGGAAGTACAAGTGGAGCAAGTAAGTAGTTAAGATGTATGTTTGCAGGTGAGAATCTGGAAGCCGAAATTAAGGACACCCTCCAGTGTAAAGTATGGTGATATTTTACTTGTACTGAAATGTGATTTTACTTGTTTGTTAATAAATAAAGTTGCCTGGGGTCAGAGCTAATAGCAAGCCATAGCAGAAGTGGGTGGTAGTGGCGCACGCCTTTAATCCCAGCGCTTGGGAGGCAGAGCTAGGCGGATCTCTGTGTGTTCAAGGGTACAGCCAGCATGGAGACACACGCCTTTAATCTACCAACCATAGAAGACCTGGAGGTCTGTATAGATAGGCAGTGATGAGGAGGTCATGTGCTTGGGTTTACAACCAATGAGAAGGCAGAACAGAAAGTCAATACAAAGACAGACACCCAGGAAGTAGCTCTCTTTGCGGAGGGGAAGGGCAGCAGTGGCAGTGAAGGGTAAGGAAGGGTTCTTAGCTCTTAGCTATTGCTCTGACCTCTTGGGCTTTTAACTCTGCAGTTGGCTCTGTGTTTATTATTTAATAAGACTGTTCATCTACAGTAAAAACTAGGTTGAGTCAAGAGACCATAACAAATATCTATCTCTACTAGATAGACATACAAGGATTGGCCTGCCATATCCCTCTCCCTTGCTACTCCTAAGGCTTCTGTGGTGGTCTCCACCGGAAAAATTTCTTAGAAGTTGTGCTGAGACACAATGAAGAATACACATAAAGTTATAACTACTCATCAATTCATGATGTTTACAAGTAGAAAAGCTAAGTGCCCTTAGGGTAAGGTGAGGATAACATCAGAGACAACTTAGATATATGAAACCTAGCTTCAAGTCTCCTTAATTACCTTCTCAAGTGCACCTGGATTCAGTGTTTTAACCCTAACATTTATTTTACATCCACAGTAGATGCAACCAATTATTCTTTATTGTCAAATAAATGGGTAAATGAAGTGTAGTATTTGCATACAATACAATTAAACAAGAAAGATACTCCAATGAATGACTTTGAGGAAATAATAGTACATTAAAGCAAGCAAATAATGAAAATATAAAATCAGCTTAACTTCATGTAAGATGAAGTAGTGGTTTGAATAAAAGTGGTTCCCATACCATCATATATTTCAATGGTTAGTCACCAAGGAGTGGCATTTTTTTAAGAAATTAGGGTATCCTTGTTGGAAGAAGTATATCACTGGGTTGGGTTTTGATGGTTAAAAAGCCCATGCCAAACCCAGAGTCTCTTTCTTGTCCTACAGATTAGAGTGTAGCACTTAGCTACTCCTCCAGCCCTGGCCTGCATGCTGCTATGTTTCCTGCCATGATAATAATGGACTAAACTTCTGAAACTGTGAGCAAGCTCCCATTCAAAGCTAGAGTTGCCTTGATCATGGTATCTCTTCATTACAATGGAACAGTTACTAAGACAGATATATTCACAGAGACAAAATTTCAAAATGACTTTGATACATTCAAAGAAGGGAAGAATTAAGGAGATACTGTTCAGTATTATAAAATTTTAGAGCCCTCTGGCAATAGGATCAGGATCCATCCCTGTTGCATGAGCTGGCTTTTTGGAGCCCACTACCTATGGTTGGACACCTTGCACAGCGTTGATGCAGGGGGAACGACTTGGACCTGCCTCAACTGAGTGTACCAGACTCTGCTGACTCCCCATGGAAGGCTTTACCTTTTGGGAGGAGGGAATGGGGGGTAGGTTGGTGTGGGGAGGCTGAGGGAGGAGTGGGAGGAGGGAAGAGGGGGATCTGTGATTGGTATGTAAAATGAATTAAAAAAAATCTAAAGAGAGTACTGAATGTAGATGGTATGAATAGCTGTTCAACCATGTCAATATGCTTATTAAGCTTGTAGCAATATAAATCCCACAGATGGAGGTCCTAAAATACAAAGATGAACATTAACTTATGAAATTTTTTAAAAAAATTCTTTGCATAATAGATATTTGTCTTGGAAATATCTAAGGATGTAAAATTTAAAAAAAAAGTATCTTATGACTTGAGGGTACTTTCTGCCATTACACCACAGAGTAAAATTTTGCACTTTTGACAAAGAATATTGCAATAATCTATACAGAAATAATGTTTATATTGCAATCAGTAGTGGCCTTAATTGTTTGAATTTTACTCTAAAATTTCTAATATACACCAACAGGTCTCATTTTTATTACATTTTATTTATAATCCATTTGTTTATTAAACTTTATAGCATAAATAAATCAATATAGATATGATTCTACACTGTATTTTTTTTATTAAATTTTATTTTCTATCATACTTTGCCACACATATACTGACAATTGTCCCTATGTATTTTGAAAAAAAATCTTGCTCATAACTCTGTTTTTTATTAATATTTTTTAAATTAACTTTACATACCAGTCACAGATCCCACTCTTCCTTCCACCCACCGCTTCAGCCTTCCCCCACTCACCCATCCCCCATTCACTCCTACAAGAATGTAAGGCCTCACATGGGGAGTCAGCAGAGCATGGTCCATTAGGTAGAGGCAGGTCAAAGCCCCTCCCCCTGTCTCAAGGCTGTGCCAGGTGTCCCACCAGAGGTAGAGGGCTCTAAAAAGACAGCTTATGCACCAGAGATTCTGATCCTACTGCCAGGGGGTCCTTTAAGCAGATCAAGCTATACAACTGTGTCATGCCTATGCAGAGGGCCTACTCCAGTCCTGTGGGGGCTCCACAAGTGTTGGTCTAAATTTCATGAGTTCTCACTAGCTTGGTTTGGTTGTTCTTGTATGTTTCCCCATCATGATCTTGATGCCCCTTGATCATAGAATCTCTCTTCTCTCTCTTTGACTGAATTCCTGGAGCTCAGCCTGGGATTTGGCTGTGGACCCCTGCATCTGCTTCCATCAGTTACTGGAGAAAGTCTCTATGGTGACAGTTAGGGTATTCACCAGGAATCCACAAGGATGACCCCAGGTTATTATTCTTTTTAAACTGTGTTCCTTATATCTTCAGAAAATTCTTTTACAAACGAATTTCTTTGATAATTTCATTCTTTGTCTAATGAAAACTCTCTTGAACAGCTTTAGAGCTGATTAGTGGGTGAGAGAGCACTTGGTCCTCTTGCAGAGATTTGGAGTTATTGCTGGACTCACGATGATTATTCGAAACCAGCTGTAACCTCAGTTCCAGGGGATTCAAAACCTTCTTCTGACCTTCATCAGCACCAGTCACACACAAAGTGCAAATAAAGACATTCACATAAAACACACATACACCTGAGATAAAAATCACTTAAAATTATTTTCATTAAACAATTCTATTTAAAATTATTTGAAATACTCTTGTGATGCTTTACCTTTTAACTATTTTTAAATATTAGTATTAGAATAAAATGACACCATTTCTTCCTTTCCTTTCTTCCCTCCAACAATTCCCTGGCCCTTCCCTCTTGCTTTCTGTCAAATTCATGGCCTCTTTTTACTTTAATTCTTATTGCAAACATAGAAATGCATAAATACAACCAGTTCAGCCTGTATACTGCTACTTGTATGTATCTGTTTTATGGCTGGCCACTGTATTGGATAAGTAATTGTCATGTCTTCCTCTTGTGTTGGTTGCTTGTGGTATCAATAGATGTCATATAGGGAAACATAGTCTCTTTCAACAGAGTTAGATAATTAATGTCCCTTGCTCTATTTTGTTCTACTTCTCTCCTTGTCTTCCTCCTTTTTTATATGTAATTTTTTTTATATCTATACACAGTACCATTCATGATCCATGAGTAAAGACTTCAATCATTTAAAAAAATTGGTCTTAGATTTAGTTTCTTTTTTCTTATATATTTTAGCAGGTATAATGATTATAGGTGACATACTATTAATATTTCTTAGTATTTCTTTCTTTTTACAAGTTTCAGTATTTTTGAGAAAATATTTTATTTTCTGCAATATTCTATAATTATTAATACTAAATATTAAAAATAAAAGGCACCTAGTAACTCATTTATTAGTTTTGCCCATTAAAATATATGTTCAGTTTCTTACTTTAATAGATTTATTAAATGTATTAAATTAAATGTGTGAGATAATAATTATATGGCACTATTGGAAAAAATAAAATGTTATATTCATTTATATTGGTTGGAAAAGAATAGCATTTTATTAAAATCACTGAGCTATAACATTCATGTGTGCTTTATGTAATATGTGTATGTAAAGTATAGTATTCAATTTGAGATATCTGGGAAATCTTGGTTTATCTTTTGTTTTCATGTGTGAATACAATTTATATTTTTTCAAACTAATGAAACATTTTCCTATCTTATATATAATTCCAATTTGAATTGACTTAAAACGTACATTTTCTGAAAATATAGTCTTTCATCTACTGTGTTTTCTTTCTCAGTAGAGCAGGATCTTAGTGACTGTTAGCACACAGACTTTGATAGCTCCATTAAAGAATGAACACCTACAATCTCATGATATAAGCTGTTCTAGAAAATAATTTCCCCTCCTGTAATTTTGTCAATGCCAGTGCCTTATGCCACTGATAAATTGTCTTAAAGAAACATGTCCTTTTGTTTCAGAATCTTAGTAGTTCACGAAAATCTTAAGATTTAGATTCATTCTTTAGAATAAAACTATATGTGTTTTGTAAAAATAAATAGCATTGTAATCTGTTTGTAATATTTAATGGGGCATATGAATAACTGTGATAACTAAAACCAGATTCTGATAGTATTCAACTTATCTGCTTGTTACCGTCTTGCTATTAGGACTTTCACTTTTGGTATTAAACTCACTCTATTATAGTTTGTCAAGTTAATTACTCAGATTCGGATGACATGTGCTTGTAATAATTTTCAGATTATCATGATATGATCATATTTTCATGATTACAAACTAAATTGAATATCAATTTTTTATTGCTTTGCCATAAATGTTTTGTTTAATAAATGTGTTTATCATAGTAAATGGTCAAATCAACTGAGTTCCATAGAGTAAATTCATTTCAATCGATTTCTATAACTGGGCATGTTTCTTACACATTAAAAATCAAATTATTATTTATGATTCTGTTATGATAAATAGCAAAGTGAAACAATTGAGCATTGTATATTCTGTCTATGGTTTAAAACAAAAGTGTAATGCTAATAGTATATTATTATTATTTTCAATTTTAAAAATAAATGAGGAAATTTTATATATGTGAACATGTGAATTTAGATTTGTAACATGGAAAAATAGTTACCTTGTTCTTATTGCTTTAATTTCCCTGAAGATCTTAATTGAATTTCTGTGAGAAAAATTCCTTCTTAGTTGTACCTGAGATTTTTACTGCATTGGCTCAAGATGATATGTGTAATTTAATTACATTTGTAACTTGCCAATAAGCAGTGCAAATGGATTTCTGCATACCAATGCATACACGATGCTAAATATCTAATAAAAGGATTATTTGAAATTATGAAAAATTTATATCATCAAAAGTAGAGCATAATAGATGAAAGTGACTGTGTTAAATTTTAATCTATTCATATGTGAACTAAGCATATGTATACTGTATACAATATATACACTTTACATATTCATATTATTTTACTCTATCATGTTGTGTTTGCAAACATGATTCTAAGAAAAGTATAATGTTTCTTAATAACTTTATAGAGGATGTTGCTTGGATAAGCTAGAACAAAATGCTTTAATCATAGACAAATTATTATGGTAGAAGCATATGATTTCAGAAAATGCACACACAATTCTAATTAACCAATGAAGTGTCAATGGCTGTGGGATGTTCTGTATGTTAAATATGTTGCTCCGATTGGTTAATAAATAAAACACTGATTGGCCAGTGGCCAGGCAGGAAGTATAGGTGGGACTAGCAGAGAAGAGAATTCTGGGAAGTGGAAGGCTGAGTCACAGAGACGCTGCCAGCTGCTGCCATGAGAAGATGTTAAGATACCGGTAAGCCATGAGCCACGTGGCAACTTATAGATTAATAGAAATGGGTTAATTTAAGATATAAGAACAGTTAGCAAGAAGCCTGCCACGGCCATACAGTTTGTAAGCAATATAATTCTCTGTGTTTACTTGGTTGGGTCTGAGCAGCTGTGGGACTGGTGGGTGAGAGAGATTTGTCCTGATTGTGGGCCAGACAGAAAAACTCTAGCTACAGTCAATATTACATTTCTAACAAAATCTAGGATCTGATACCCACTTTAGCATTTACCATTGATTTAAAGTTATATATACTGAC
Organism: Peromyscus aztecus; assembly: GCA_902168405.1. NCBI lineage: Eukaryota > Metazoa > Chordata > Mammalia > Rodentia > Cricetidae > Peromyscus > Peromyscus aztecus. Next base: position 75,087 of record CABHPQ010001249.1, read on the forward strand.
TTTTGATTAACTGCTAAATTACCTGGAAGAGTACCTGGAAATTAGACCACTGCAAATAGAATGGATGACAATAAAGATTATACCAGGACATCAACAGTAGTTGTGAAGGAGTTCTCAGCCTCACAAAAAGAAATTTAAATCTGTGTTCACTGTTTGCTGTACTCTGTTTCTTTTCTGAGAATAGAATGGTTATAGAATAGAATAGAATATGGGTAATAGTTTCTTGGGCTATGTTTATACCATACACACTGGTGAGAAAATAAAAGCCAATACTATCTAGATTTCTAACCTTTAATTCTAATCACTGAGTAATATTGACTAGGGACTAGGCATTTTATATCTTTAAATGCTCAGCTGAACATAAGAGGTGTGAGAGCTGACTTTACCGGTTGTCAGACATGACACTAGCGCAACATGTTAAAAGTGAGGAAAGCCTTTATCTGCTTCCTTAATCCTGTAAGACAAATCCAAAACCTTGGGAAAACGTGAAGACTCTGATTTTCCATTCACCCCATGTGGTTATGCTGGGGATGAAATCCAGATTGAGCAGTGTAAACTTGAGGGTCACCACACAGTTAAAGAAGCCGAACGGGGCACAGGAGCTGCCTCAGTTGGTAAAGTGCTTGCCACTTAAGCATGTGGATATGAGTTTTCTTCAATTATAATTTCATCCTGCCTTTCCCTTTCCTCTTCCCATAAACTCCTCCTAGCTATCTTTCACATTTATAGCAATTTTCATTAAGTTTTGTCATATACAGTGTATGTTTTCTGTATATTACCATGTATATTTCCAAACATATAAATACCATTTGTTCAGGCAATATAACATTACTTGATAATGTGAGTTTAATTACCAGCAATTACATTAAAAAAATTCCTTGACACGCACATGTAATTTCAGTGCTAGGAGAGCAGAGACAGTAAGGCCCTGGAACTGGGTGACCAGCAAGGCGATCTGGTCAAAACAAACAAACAAACAAGTAAACAAACAAACAAAAACAAACAAATAAATAACAATGATATATAAATATACCAATCACTCTCATTTTTTCACATATATATTAGTGTGTGTTGTATACATATGTATACACATATACATGTATACATATGTATGAATATATGTCTTACACACATAAAAACAAACACACACAAAACAGTTACGTGCAAAAGAAAAGACATTGGAAGTTTTATGTGCTGTCAGAGTTGGGGGAGAAGACAGTTTTAAATATTCAAAGAAAAAAAGCTCATTGGGGACAAAGCGACTTCATATTTTTCTTCTCCTTTTCGCAGAGAAAGTACACCAGTTAGTTACCCAAAACAAAATGGTCATCCCTGAAACAACACATACACATACAAGTGACATTATACAAACTTAGCAGAGTGTATTTAGGAATATATTTGCATATACGTACATTCGTGTAACAACCATTAATGAAAAAGGCAGTAAAATTGAAATACCAGTGTTTAGTATATGAGAGGATTTGCAGGGCAGAAAGAGAAGAAGAAAATGGTGTGATTATATTGTCATTTTAGAAATAGAAGAAAAAAGAGATTTCTATGTAGGAGCATGAAAAGATTTAGTTTCTAAGTCCAGTTCTTCATAGGGTAGAGTCTTGTGAAGAAGTATATGTCTGGAGCTTTGAGTTAGAATGTGGATGTTTTTACACATGGCAGGAGTCCTGGGTTCAATTCTCTGCAGACACTGTAGTATACAGACTGCACTCTATTCATATGAGGACTGGAAAATCAGATCTTCCCTATGAAGTACATAGGGTGAAGACTATACCTGCCTATGATATATATATAAAATAAAATGAAATGAAATCCTAAGTTATCTCTGATACTGGAAATAGCAGAAAGCTGGCAATTCTGGGTATGAGGTTAGAGTACATCAGGATGTCAGATGTCCGACACGAGACAGTTAAGGATTCTCCACAAGTCAGGTCAAGTTTTTTAAAAACATAACAGAGAGTGATACTAGGTATATGAATCAGACTTTGAGAAAGGCCTCATTCTCAAGATTTATTGACCAAAACCAAAGGTATGTCTTGTTCTAGTGTGCGTGTTTTTTTCTTTCCTCTCCTTTCCTTCCTTCCTTCCTTTCTTTCTTTCTTTCTTTCTTTCTTTCTTTCTTTCTTTCTTTCTTTCTTTCTTTCTTTCTTTCTTTCTTTCTTTCTTTCTTTCTTTCCTCTTTCTTTTTTCCTTTCTTCCTTCCTTCTTTCCTTCCTTCCTTTCTTTTTATGTTTCTGAGAAAGAAAGGGA